>RCUC01092031.1:0-10987 GCA_003697995.1 Taxidea taxus jeffersonii | reverse complement strand
CCCTGCTCCCTGTCGAACCATCACAGGCACAGACTAATGTCTGCTCAGTCTGTGCGTCTCCCCTCACATCCCTCTCATGGTCCTGGGGAAGTTCAGGGAATTTGAGAGGGGAAGCTGCCATGAGGAGGTGATGCTCAAACTGGATTTGGATGGATGAGTTTAAAATTGAACAGGCCAAAAGATGGAGTCGAGAGATGAAGAAGGTTTTCCAGAGAAAAGGGACATCATGTGCAAAGGCCTGGCGGTCTGAGAGACGACAGGCAGGTTACTCGTGGCCATTTCCCTGGCATCCACGTGGCCAGGTGTGCACAGGAAGGCAATGGCAGCCAGTGCCAGAGAAGTCGATGCGGACGGGTTCTTGCCAAGACTACTCTTTTAACCAACACTTCAGAGCACCCCCGTGCCGGCCCCAGCACGGGGTATAAAGATAAAACAGATGGTAGGAGCATGAAGATGTTTGGACAGATGAGCTGCTTTCTTCATCACTGTGCCCCGAGGGCCTGCCACGGTGCCAGGAACATGGTGGGCGCTCAGCAGACATCTGCGATGGCCACAAATGAATGAGTGAGCAAGTGAGTGGGTGAGGGAATGAATGAAATGACAGCACCCACTTCCATAGAAACAGGATGGGGTAAAGAGAAGTCAGTCTCGATAAGGCTGAGAACCCAGACCTTAGAGGAAAGCCTCTGGGAAGGAGGGCAGTTTCTTCTTCGTCATTAAAGAAGGTTGCTGTCGTTTTCAGGGCAAACTGTAGCTGTGGCCTGTGCTGTTAGTCACTCTCCAGAGATTTTGGCATTTTTGCCACTGATGCAACGTGCAGTGGTGATTTCCCCAGCACACTGTGTTGAGCAAGTGAAGGCCATGGAGACTGGGCGGGGCCTCCTGTTGCTGGAGAAGCAGCCACATTAATGCAAGAACAGGCAAACCTGTGCGGGGAGGTGGCCCTGTGGTTGCCCAACCATCTGGAATGTGGCCCCAGGTAGGAGCCTTTGGATTTGCAAGAGGCATTTATCTGAGGACAGTCTGTGACATGGGCAGGTCAGAATCGAAAGCTGACGGGCCCTCAGAGGAAAGAATGTGTAGAGAATGTCGGGGGCACCACGGAGGGGCCTGGGTCCCCAGGGCCCTGGAGAGCTTACTGGCAGGGGTTTCCCCTCTGCCAAACTCTGGCTAGGGGCCGGAGACTGCTTGGCAGGTGAGAGCAGGGTGCGGATGTGGGCCGGCCATGGCGCTGGTCCTTGGCAAGCTAGTCAGCCCTATTACCCAGGTTCTGTGGTGAGATCTCTCTGCTGGACTCCACTTGTGTGGGCACTGCTGCACCTTGAGGAGAGGGTTTGGTTGAGGTGGGTACCTGGAAGCACCACTCCATCTGTCCTGGATGGGAAAAAACTGGAGCTTCATTGATCTCCAGCCCTGTGCCTCCTCAGCAACGGACAAGTCAAGCCGGAGACATGGGTGCCTGCCAGATGATCTCTTTGTAGAGACACGATGCCCATGCCTGGATGCAGACGTCCTGTGAAGTTAATGGGGCTTATGCCTCCAGGTGTTCGCTTGAAAAAGCCCCTTCCAAGACCCTAGACCTAATTTTGCATTTGCCCATTTTGGTTTCTTTTTCTTAAAAAGGGTCCCCAAATTATATAAGCTTGAGGCCTCGCAAAACTGAACCCATCCCTCCCTGCTAAAACTCCTTGACCCTGGAAAATGTTGAGGAGATGGTGAGTGGCTGAGGGGTCCAGACTCCAGGACTCACAGGTTCCTAGATCTCTGGCTGGGACCTCTGCCCTGGCAGCCGCGGGGGTTCGATGGTGGAGGGCTCGGGTGCAGCATAGATAGCATCCTCTCTGTGGCCCAGAGGGGTGACCTGGAGCTGCTGAGCTGGGCTGGGTGGAAGGAGACTGTCTCTACAGGAAGGCCCAAGTGTCATCCTGAGAAATGGAAAAGTGTACCAGATAGAATAGCACTTCTAATTCCGTCCATTGGGCCCCCTCGTGGGGCATTCGCTGACGACCCGTGTTTGGCCGCTGGTTGAAAAAGATGCTGTGATATAAAATACCACTGAGTTGTAGACTTTAAAAGGGTGGGTTTTATGATATGTGATTTATATCTCAAAAAACAAAAACAAAAACACCACAGGGATGCGGAGAGCTGGTTACTGTGGTGCTCTTCTCTTCCATTGGCTCTAGGCAGGCTGGGTGCAGGAAAGCACTGCTTTGGTGCCAGGGTTTCTGGGCTGCCTCTTGTGGTGTCAGCCACACAGCACTGTTCAGGGGCCACTGGTTCCCAGCTGCATCCTCAGTGGGTAGGAAACAAGATGGTGGCACTGCAGACAAGGTTCCTGTTCCGCTGGGGTCCCTGGGAGCAGTGAAGTGGCATCTGTCATTTCTGGGAGGCTGGGCCCCAATTTACTGCTGCTGCTAGTTTGACACGTTTGCTAAGCCCTCTGAGCCTGACACATGCCCTGGCCAGGGGAAGAGTTAACCATTAACTGGGAGGTGAGAGAGAGAGAGAGAGAGAGAGAGAGATGGCTGGGACAAGTGGCCTTCCAGCCCTCTAAGACAGGTGGTGTGGTGCCCCTCTGAGCCACACCCTGAACCTTGTTAGTGGAGACGCTGGGTGAGGACGGGACAAGAAGGGCAGGGCTGTCCCTCACAGAGAAACTTGGCCTCCAAAGGGCCCAGCAGAGCTACCCATGGGACCTAGGCTCCCTCATCACAGATGCCTAGGCACCTGGGCAAACACTCCTGTCCCCAGCGGACTGCCGTTCTACCAGTTCCAAAACTTTGTTCGGCTGACTGAGCAGCCTGCTCAACCCCTTTCCTGAGAAGAATGGCTCCTCAGGTGCACTGGTGACACTGGCTAGAGGGTTCCACTGTCCTACAAGGGGACCAGCCAGAAGGTTCTGGCGCCCTTCACATCTTTTTCTGCAACACAAGCTCAGGCACACACGTACACAGATACATAAATAAATACACATGCATGCCCATGTGCTGGGCACACAGGATGTTTCTTTGTCCCTCCTGGTCCATGCCAAGGAAATACTAAAATGACTCTTACCAGATTAGCTCCTACAAAAGGCACAGGTGCTTTGAATCCCCAGCCAAAGATGCTGGGAATGGGATGGCAGTCTTGTCAAGGCTTATTGCACCCAGGTGTGGGCTGCTCTCCCAGAGCTCTTTTAGGGGCAGATGGAGATGAACAGGAACGTCTTTGCCAAGGGTGTTCTTTGGAATGCCCTGCCATGGGCTCCGCCATTTTGTTGGGGCACCACATCTTAGCAGGTGCAGCTGTGGGCCGATGTGGTTGAGGGAAGAGGTGTGGGAACGGGAGCTCTGTGGCATGCATCCTCAGAGAGCAAACTGTCCACACGGCAAACCCTAAGCCAGGGCCTGCTAACAGGAAGACAGGCATTGATGCTGCCCAGGTGGAGGGAGGCAGGCTGGGGAGGGCTTGGGTGATAGTGTGGCCACGGGGTGGGGAACTGCTGCATTGGCATTGTGTTGGGTGGGGATCATGCATGGACAGCTCTCCATCTGCTGGGGCCCATCAAAGTCGGGGACACGAAGTTGCTGGAAAAAGTCCTTGGCTATTTCCAATTCTTCCACTTGTTTGATTCCCTTTCTTGTGGACAGGTAGGCTGGCTCAGGAAGACATGTTCTCTAGGATCCTACTGGGTTTCTCATTAACACTGCTGCTGAGTCCCTGTATTTGCCCTGAGAATAATCCCCTCACAGCTGTGGGGGCTCAATATTCCCCTCAAGTACCCACAGCCTATGGGGCTGCCTGCTGCCTCGTGGTCAGCCTGATGGCTAGCCCACATCCTGACTAGGAACCTGATTGTGCTCCCTGGCCCATGGAGGCAGATACTTTCTTTCTACTCTGACATCTGAGACTGAGAATGGTTTTCTCTTTTATGTATTGGAATGGCATGCCTTTTTTTTTTTTTAGATTTCATTTATTTGTCAGAGAGAGAGGGCACAAGCAGAGGGAACAGCAGACAGAGGGAGAAGCAGCCTTGCTACCGAACAGGGAGTCCGATGCTGGACTCCATCCCAGGACCCTGGGATCATGACCTCAGCTGAAGGCAGATGCTTAACCCAGGCATCCTGGAGTGACATGCTTTCTTGGGCACAGGGCAAAAGTGATGATGACACCACAGCAAGGTAGAGGCAGAGCCCCAGGATGTGCCACACACATGGACACCCTTTGCTTGTGTCCAGGCAGAGGGCAAGCATGGTGCCTGGGTTCTTGGGTGGCTCTGGGACTCCCTGTGCTGGGTGGAGCTGGGGGAAGGATAAAACGGCTTTGGGACTCCCAATCCTACCATGCAGTCACCACAGCATGTGGCCAAACAAAACCGGCTGGGACAGAGCTAGCCATGGGGAGGCTGCCCACTTGCCAGCCCCTCCCAGACTGAGAAAATTATGTTCAAGAAACAGCAGTGACCCTGAGCTGCCACTCATGGGTATGGTCTGGCCAGTGTGTAGGGAGCATGGGGTGGGGGAGGGAGGAGCCAAGAGTACTTAGGGACTGTGACACACGGGTGACTTGCCAACTCCCTAAGCCTTTCCTTTCCCTCCTTCTGTCCCCAAGCAGTCGCTCACTTGAGCAAAGACACCACTTTTAATTTTTTTTTTTTTATTAAAATACTGTTATACCCAGTGGAATGCAGCAGCAGTCCTGGTACAGGGTGGCATAACAAAACAGCCATGTTTACATTTTAAATATTTACGATAACTTAAACATACAGACACACGTCATGGTCTTTGGCAGAAAACGTTCACAGCACAAAAAATACTTTAAAAGAAATACCAAATATTAATCCAAAATATATTAAATTGTTTTTTTTTCCACAATATTTTTTTGCCTTTTTTTTTCTCTTCTTTTTCTTGTTGCTTTGTAAACAATGCACATGAACCAAATGTATTTTTCAGCTTTAAAGAAGGGTAGAGGGTTTTAAAAAAATATGCAATTGTCCAGCAAATGCAAATGTTTAAAAAGGAAACTTGAGGAATTATGGGAATAAAAGAACACATACCGAACCTAAAAACAATAAAGGAAAAAACAAAGATTCAAGGAGAACTAAAAACAGTCAAGACAAACTACTAAAACCCACCAATCGGTCCTGGGGCTGAGCTGGGGGGCTCTAAGACCGGAAGTCAAAGTCACTGCTGCTGGCAGGCTGTCACGTGGATGATTTGCTCTGATTCCAAAGCACTGGCCCTGCTTCAGGGCGCTGCTCACTGGTAGCTTGAGGAACCAGCCTCACGGGCGCCATTTTGTACTGGGGGCTCCATTCTGAGGATGAGTTGAGTCACATCTTGTAGCTCACTGACCAGTTTTTCACAAGCATAGCTCCCTCTCCCAATCCCTCCAGGTGAGAACAAAGACTGATGAGAACAAATCAACTTCTCCAGTTTCCTTCAAGAGAATTGGTGCTGGGATGCCCCCCGTGGCAGATGTCTGTGTGTGGCGGCTCATTTCATCTGGCTCAGGGTTCATAACCAAACTGAGAGAATGTCCCAGGGACAGGAGCTGTGGAGCCATTCAAGAGGCTGGTAATGGGGGTCCCGTGGGCATTTAAGCAAGGCTCAAGGTGGAGGAAGACAGCCAATGTCACATGGATCAACCAGTATCAAAATCCACGGGCCAAGAACTTGAGAAAGGGAGAGAGCTGAGAGGCTAGTCAGCAGTTACAGGAACCGTGGCGGTAGGGTCAGGGGAACAGAGAGACATAAATCCGAAGCGGCATGCTTCAATCTTCTGTTTCACAAGAAAGGGGGTTATCTACAAACTGCACAGCTTATCCCAGTCCACTCAAGTGGCCCCTTCCCTCTCCAAGTGAGGGGGCGAGGCTGTGGCTTCTGCAGGACTAACACCCTCTACAGTGCCCCGAAGATACAAGTTTCAGTGATTGCAGGGAGGCAGTGAGGAGCTGAGGAGCAGATGAGGTGGGCTGAGGCCACATTTAGCCATGGGGGAACAGCATGGCTGACTCTGCACTGAACCAGCCCACCTGGGGTCCATGGGCAGCCATCTTGGGAAATCAGTCTCCCAAACCAATATATCCCCTCCCTTCCTGCCTGAGTGCCAACTGGGGGTCCAGAGAGGGCTCAGCTCCCTTCTGGGTTTCTAGTTTCTACCCCAACAGTCAGCCTGGGAATCCTCATTCTGCATGGGCTCAGGAGGCATGTGGGGCTGAGAAGCAGGGTCTTCTGCACGCAGGTGTTCTCGCAGCTCCCTTCACCTCTGCAGCATCCTTCTTAAGCCCTAGGGCACCAGCTGGTCAATGGGGAAAGCCGGGCAGCAGCAGTTGGGAAGGGCTGCTGGAGTGGCTGAGAGCGGCAGAGGGCAGACGAAATGGGGAATGGTTTGGAGTCCCCAAGCACTACCTCCTTCAGATCAGTATCTCCACCATGTCTGATAAGTCCTGGACTCTGGATATAGCAACAGAATCTGGAGAGAGACAAGAGCACAGGCAAATGCCAGTGAGCATCACAAGATGGCCCTTTTAAATCCTGGTACTTTTTCAAGATAGAATCTCCCTTATAACAGTGTTGCCCTCCTCAGCTGCCCAGGTACCCAGGTACCCCCACCCCACCCACTTGGCCAACTGAGCACAGGCTTTGCACCCCCCAGCTTCCCCAGTCACCCCAGTACCCCAGCATCCGACATGGAGGACACATTTATTTATAACTTTAAATTGGTTGGAGGCTTGGAGGGAGGGGGAGCCCCGAGGGAAGGAGGGAGGCTGCAGCATTCTTTCCCTGCCTGTGGTTTTCTGGGACGGTGAGGCGTAGGCCCACACCCGAGGGCTAATATGAAAGGGAAGAAAGCATTTAAAAGGCATCTTCTCAGATATCTCAGTCTTGGACTCTTTTTCAACTAACTCTGATTGCCATCAGGTCACTTGCCAAGCTGCATGATCTTAGATGCTTAGATTGGCAATGAAATATGTAAGGAAGGCTATGAGAGAGGAGACGAAGGGCCTCCCGTGCGGCTGCTTTCTTTCTGAACTCGGGATCTGTCTGTGATCGGGATTTTCAGTCCCTCCCATCTGTGCATCCAACCAGCCCTCACATCCATATGGAGGGGCCCACACAGCCCCTGGCCCAGCACTGTGTGCGGCTCCCTGGGGCGTGCAGGGAGCCAAGGGGTCTGAGAATGAAGGGCCTGGTGCTCCAGCTCATGCCACAGTGCATCCATAGCCCTGTGTGGAACAGAGGTTCCGGGAAGGGGGACTTACCCAGTGAAGCTGTCCTTTGGCCCCCACTGTACCCCAGGAGGCTGTCGGGATCCAGTCCTAGGCAAGTGGCGGCACTGTCCGGGGGACCGTCGGTTTGGGTGCTCCCGTCTCTGCTCCCGTGTTTGGCATGGGCAGGGAGGGGAGCTGCGGCCACTGGCTCTTCCTCGGGGGCCCGGTCCACTGGAAAGGCAGGAGGCTGACAGTTATTGCCTCATGAAGCCAGTGGTAGCTCCATGAAGGACAGACACCTCAAGTTAACTGTACCCACTGGGGGCGCGCGGTGGTACGGGTTGCTCTTGATTTTCAAGAATTTTGATTAAGATTCGGTCAGTACTCCTGTTTCCCAATAGGAATAACTATCAGGCTGGATTGGTTTCCAAAGCTCTTCAGTGGCAGAAGCATTCTTAGCGGGTTGAATCTAAGAACCACCGGGGACTCTTGAATTTCCGTGGCATCTGCTCAGAGAGGAGCGGAGGACCTTGCCTGCGAGGTCCCTCTGCACAGGAAGCTCTATTTCTGCTTAGATGGCTAGTGGCTGGGGTCCAACGTGCTGGAATTTACAGGGGTGGGGACTAGCGTATGCCCCCTCACACCAGCAGGACAGCTGTGGGCTACCGGGTCACCAGAGCCAGTATGGAAGCTGTCTCCCTTGGGGCCAAGGATCGGGAAGCCCTGTCTGGGCCTCAGTCCTGGGAGGAAAGGCCTGACAGCAACCTAGCCCTTTACCTATGCCTCCCATTTGCCTCCTCTCACCTGTAGCCAGCCTGGCAGGGGCATCCACTTGCCGCTCACTAGAGGAAAGACCTTGCCAGCTCTGGGTCCCTGCCGCGGCAGCCACGAAGACAGATGGCACAGACTTGGCGGGCCTCAGGGAGCCCTGCATGGCCTTGCCGGGGTCTTTCCTGGAGCGCTGCTGAAGGACCTTGATCACCGCATCCTTCTCCAGGATCTGGGCATGGAGCACCTTCAACCTGAGGGGAGAGAGACCATGCTCACATGGTTAGACCCGCTGATCCAATGGCCTCCACCCTCCCCACCTCATGAAAGCCAGAGGGAGCCTTTAGAAAGGTCATCACAGTTCTGGAATCCGAAGCCCTGAAAACTACCAGGGCACAAGGCACTGGGCCTTTCTTATGCCAGCAAAGGCAGGTCAAGGGGGGGTTGAATTCTTCAGATGATGGCAAGGGCATATGCCCTTGCCTTGTGGGGCAATGGCCCAGAGCTGCTGACCATCTAATGGGCTCAGCTGTCGTGCTTGGCCTTATGAGTCAGATATAGGTCAAACAGGAATCTTGTGGGGCCTCTGAGGTTGTTTCTGGAGAGAAAATACTAGCTATCCGAAGCCAGGGCCCCAGTCCACCTTCCTTCTGGGGTGGCTCATAGTGTGGACTCCACTGGAAAGTCTTGCTCTCCCGACTGACTAAGGGTGGGAAGAGCAGACAGAGGCCAGAGCGTTGGATGGCATCCAACACCTGAACAGCCAAGGTCCCCTGGGCAGACCAAGGAGTTGGCTGGTATCTCTGGGAAAGAACATGAGTATGATGCCTGGTGTGCCAGACCCATGGGAACCGGCCCAGAGGGAGGAGGGACTGCTGAGCCTCGTGGGGAGAGGGGTGTTTATCAGGGGCTAGGGGCATGGCAGGGACTGGACAGTGCCACCTGGACCCTTCAGGGGGCCTGGCCCAACCTGCTTTCCATTTCCTGATGCCTGTGGCCACCGGTGAGCAGGCCCTCGTTGAAGCTGCTGCTGGGCGAAGGCTGGGGGGAGTGTCGGATGAGAGTGGTGTCGCGCTGGGCGGCAGCCGTGGCGGCTGCGTCCATGGCAAACTGCCTCATGGCACGCTCCTCCAGATACTTCTGCTCCCACTTGGTCATATCCGCCTCGAGCGCCAGGATTTGCTCCTCCTTCTCCCGTAGTTGTTCTGACAGCCGCAGGGCACTGAGCTCTGGGGATCCACTGCTGCCACTGGCACCAGCGGGGGGGCCTGCCTGTCTCTGTGGAGAATGGAGCACTGTGTTCAAGGGTGGAGGCTGGGGTGCGACAGCCACCTGTCCTCCCCCCTGCACCGGGGCCCTCCCTTAGGCACAGGGGCTTCCTCCGCCCTTCTCAGCTCATCTGCCCCCCATGCCCTGCTGCAACCAAAGAGGAAGCAGGTGCTGTGGCTCCCGACACTCCTGTGGCTGAGGGCATAGGAAAGATCAGGCCTGCCTCTGCATAGGGGTCCCGAGAAAGTATCCTCCAAATGGGGAAAGGGGTGTTCTCAATAATCACGCCGTGACAACTGGTGCAGACCAGGGCCTGTGGTCACTCTAGCCCCCGTGGGAAGGGTCAAGTGGGGAGTGGAGACAGAACTCCATCTGGCTTGTAAACACTAGCTTTACTAACCCAGCCCATAGTGAGGATGAAGACTCAGGATGTGGGTTACCACCTGCCCTCTCCATGTCCGGGAGATGCGTGAGAGGTGGCTAGTCTTCTGCACTGAGGCTCCTGGGCTATCTCTCCAGAGACCAAGGATGCCAACCCCTGCTGCAGCCAAGGACCAAGGCCCAGGTCCTGAGTGCCCACAGCTGGCACCGGGCCAAGAGGCGAAGCCTCTTTGAAGGCTGGTGGCTGGGAGGAGCTGGGGGGAGGCTGGAGCACAGATGCCCCCTGCTTTCCAGGGGCATCTCCACCCGGCTCTCAGCTGGGGCTCCCCAGATGCCGCCCTCCCCACACTACCACCTCCTCAGGTCTGGGAGCTCACCTGCTGGGCACGTAGAGCTTTGAGCTCCTGCTCCAGGCGTGTCCGCAAACGCAGCTCCAGCAGCTCCCGCTTCTCACAGGCCGCCTGCAGCTGCCCCAGGGCCTGCTGCAGCCGCTCCACCTTCTCCACGTAGGCCTGCTTCTTGCGCAGCTCCTCCTCCGCGCGCGCGGCCCGGCCCTGCGCGTTGCTCAGAGCCTGCTCCAGCAGCTCTGCGCGCCTCCGCTGGTCCTCGATGGCACCGCGCAGCAGGGCCGTTTCCCGCTCCAGCTTCTCCTGCTCCTGCTGCTGCTCGTAGCCTGCAGCCGGGAGGCAGGGGCGCTGGGTAAGGGACGGCAACCACCCCAGCTGGTCCCACGGGGCGCCCACCACACACTGGGCTCTGCATGGATGGCTCCGTGGATGCATCTGTGTCCTGGCCTCTCCACAACCCTGGGAGTTAGGCGCTATTATTACCATTGCCATTTTATGGCGGAGGAACAGGTACGGGCATTTGCGGTAATAACTGGGCTATGTTGCCTCTGCTGGGACACAGACAGCCCCAGACACTGTCCACCTGTGCCACGTGTCACCATTTCCAAAACACACTCACTCTCTTCCTTGGGAAGACACTAGAGACTGGCCAGATAGGAACTGTGATAGGAACCCACAGATGAGAGAAGGTGCAGGTGTGTGACAGGACCATTGTTTACACAAGAGAACAGGGAAGAGAAGAACCACCAGCCGCACCATGGGCCAGGCACTTACATATCTCATTCCCCTGAAGCCTTCAACTATAGCCCCTCAAGGTAGGATACGTGACCCGCAACATATGGGGGAAAAAACACGGGACTGGTGCTGCTGAAGTGGGGACCCAAGTCAGCCTGGCCTCCCAAGGACCAGGCTGCTTCTGGCTGTGGCGGGAGGTCCCCACGCCCAGAGCCCTCTCAAAGCGGGCTGCAGGACTCATTCCATGGACCCAGAGACCCCCAGAAATAAGGCTACATTTCTCTCCTTGGTTTGG
>RCUC01092019.1:0-28395 GCA_003697995.1 Taxidea taxus jeffersonii | reverse complement strand
GCTGAAGAAACGGGTGGCGGCCCACCGGGACATGCTCTGCCTTATTCCAACATCAAGGTCGTGTCCGCATCAGCAGCCCAGTCTCTCCTCTGTTGCCTCCGTGCCGAGGCCGCTCCACTGGACCTGTGCATGTCTGTGGCCACACACTAGTCCATGAATGGATCAACTACACGTCCTCACCTTTGCAAGTTCGGAACGACTAAGCTGAGTTGCCAGGGGCAGCTCTATTTCCTGGATGAGGTGGGGCTTGGGGTCTGGCTGACACTCTGCCTGGTTCTTGACCCCAGCCCTGCCCGGGGCTAGCTGGGCCCGGTCCCCCAGTGGGGCATGCTGACCCTGCCTTGACCTCTCCTCGCTCCCCTTCAGGGCTGTGCCACACACCCCCCGCCCAGCCCCTGACCTTGCCAGCACCCCTTGAGCCTGATAATGACCTCACCCTGGATCCCCTGGCTGATGGGCAATTGCTTCCTTCTTGACTCCTGCTGGGCTGGCCTTTGCGCTGGGCTCCACCATGAAGAAGGCTTATTGATTGTGAAGAATGCAATTAAGCCCCATTAATGAACTTCACACAAATGTTCTTATCAGTAGGCTGTGCAGTGAGGAAGGGAAAGGTCAGCCCAGGCTCTGTACTTGAACTTCCTTCCGTGGGATTTCTGCCTGCAGGTGAGCCCCTTCAGAAGAGACTGGTGCTTTGAAGGTCCCCCAAGACCCTCCTCTAGCTGGCCGGCCAAGGCCATGCCTGCTGAGGAGGGCTGGGTCCTGCCCCTGGCCCTCCCTAGCATTCCTTGCTGACTTTGCTCCTACTGGATGGGATGCCAGTACCCATGTGGGTCCCTGGGGAGCTGCTATAAAGGCAGGGCCCCCGAATGCTGAATTTTCTGCTGTCGACCAGTCTGTAGCAGTCTAGGTTTGTGGGCTTCTGCGGGATGGGCCCAGTATGTGATGGCAGGTATCTCATCTCTGCTGTTACGATGGCTCTAGTGATCGCAAAAGTGGCCTCCAATGCCCTGAACTTTTAGAAGAGAGTTTTGTCATCCCTTCAAACGTCTCAAGGATGAAGGCATAGACATGAAAAATGCTTAGAGCCTGATGTTCTGACATACAGACACTTGGCTTGCAAGGCCCTACACCAAAGTCTCTTCCTCTGAGAACCATTCCGTGACCTCTCTGGGCCCAGCGGAATCAGGCTCTCACTCCTGGAGCCTCCCTATTACAGCTCACGGTTGTGGAGCACCTGTCCGCGGGGAGAACACCGTGGAGACCCTTGTGTCTCCCTTGACCACGAGAGCCACAAGGGAAGGAGCAAACGTAATGTATCCTGAGGGTCCCATACACTCCTGATGGAGACCGTAAATGTTTGACCCCCGGATTGATGATGAAGTTAATGAAATGTCTATCCTTTACCTCCCCTATTGCTCCCAGGGTGAGCTGTCACAGTTTTATATTTTGAATGGATGGCTTCCTTAGGGGGCATTTTTAAATATTCAAGATTCTTAACCTTTCTCATGCTGTGACACATGATAGATGATCTCCAAACGTGTGGCACACCCCTGTCCAGTTCCAAACGGGCCAGCAGTGGTGCCACTCCACTCATTCCTACCCGGATGCACCTGCACTTGAGCGCAGGTGAGAGCGGCTAATGCTGCGAGAGGAATGACCTTGACGCTCTTCCAACTTAAAATGAGAGGAAATGCCCACCTAACATCATTTTACTGCTCTTGCTAAAGAAACAGAAACTACGACTGCTCAGGACACACTGTTCATGGCGACAACACCGGTGAGTTCTGCTAAGATGAGTGAAGTGGTTGACTGAACCAAGAGATCCTTCTCCCCTTCTCCAGAGGTGGCCATAAGCAACCCCGAAAACTTCGATGGGTGCAGCAGAGACTGGGAGTCTCCAGTGGGGCCACGGACCATTAGCACTGCAAGGTATTTGGAGGCAGGGATGGGAGGGGAGGAAGAATGGGATGGGAGGACGGAATTGGGGGAGGATGGGCAGATGAAGTTCTAGGAGCTGCAAGCTAGCATAGGTGTGATAGAATGATCTGGGTTGTTCAACCAACAGAGTCCGTGAAGCCTCCGGAGTCCATATGCTTCCTACCTGCTCTGTAGAGGGGACCAGCCGGGGTAAACCCTGCTTCTTAGCTGGGATGGGACAGAAGGCCCTCCCCAGATGTGTGTAGGGTGCCGTCTACTGCAGCGAGTCCTAGGTGGGCTGTCTGCAGGCTCAGGCAGTGACATCACAAGTGGGTGAGCCCTGGCCTCAAGGCGTTGGGTTCTACCATCATTCTTCTGGACTGCAGGCTGCCAGTGTCCTGGCTAGGCTGAGGGTCCTCCCCATGGGCCAGGAGCGAACTCTGTGCATCTAGGCTTCACCTTCCAGCAAGCAGACAAGTTTGGACGCCAGGCTCCTTGGGCAGTGACTGTGGAATCAGTCCATCCATCATCAAACGGAGAAGCATTCTAGGCTTGATCTCCAGACCTGTTCACACTGTCTCCTAATCCCTCTGTCTCTGTACCTCATCCCAGAACGAGAGGAGCAGGGTTTGGGTGGGATCTCAAGCTAGTGAAAGATGACTGTTCCAAGAGTGCCACTGGTTGCTAAGAAACTACCGGGATAAGAAATGGAAACCATTGAGCCACTCCTAAAAATAACCCCATGGACCAGGGTTCCTCCTGACCTGTAGCAGCTGCATGGCACAGACTTCATTTAGCACTGAGCAGCAGGAAGGCCATTAGCCCGGCGCATGCGTCATTCTCACCCCTGACTCGCGAACTGTGTTCTGGGGAGTGCCCTCTCTGCAGATGTTTCAGCACTGCCCCCAGCCCCCCACATCCCTGCTTCCTTGCTCCCTGCCTGAGGTCCCGGTGCGGTGCCGTCACACCAGTGCCCAGGTCCTCCAGCCCTGCTGCCGCCTTTTTCCTCTCTCTCTTTGCTGGAGAACAGGAACACAGGACGGCTTGTTTCCTGCAGCTCTACTGTCAGAAGAATGAGCCACCATCTATCTATGTGGAGGGAGGTGAGAGCCTCTCCTCGAGGCTCAGACATAATCCGAAACAAGGACAAGAGAGCTCCCTCTCTGCTGGCCAACACGGATGCCCACCACATGCATAAGCAGGGAGGGGTGGGGAGGAGCTCAAAGAACAAGGTAGGGAGGAACAACAAAATACAGTCCCTTTTAGCAGAGCTATGTTACTGAGGTGGCTGCGACTCCATGCCCTTTCAGTTATTCCCTCCTTACAAGAGAAGGCAGTTTTCAAGTATGAAGATGGAGATGGTCTCTTTGCCATGGGTGAAATGATACTGTTCATTTTGTCTCCAGTAACTAAGTCCAGAACAATTTCTGGCATCCTTTACTCTTAAGAAAGGCACCAAATCTGAGCTTCGCTCCACATTTTTTATTTTTAAGCCACATGGTAAAAAGAGAAAGGGACTCTAAAATCAGGACTGCCATGTGGAGTTGTGCAGGTTGTTCACTGCACAAAGGTGTTTGGGCTGACAAGCAGCCCATCACTCAACAAACCATGTACCCTGTCCTGGGGTTACATCCTCCAGCAGGAAAGGGCACTCTCCCTAATTCACACAGGGGCACCATATAGGTTACCCTAAAAGTATCATAAATAGTAGAGAAGTGATGTGGGAGTTGGCTGGGTGTAGGAGCCAACTCTCATTTTGGCCAATGAAGTCATCTTAGGCTGATTGCTTAGTTATTCTGAATGTATATTTCTTCACTTTCATGGGCAGAAAATGAGGTTATGATCCTGTTCTCTTATATCCCAGGGCTACTGGAATGAATAAAGTGAGCTTTGGCTGGTTGCCTAGCTCAGGTGCTTGGTATGTGGTGCTGACTGGCCCAAAGAAACAATAGATGTTCTTTATCAGGAGTTCACTGTGCATGAAGAGGGCTCCCCAGCTCCCCAAGACGGGCCCTCGAGTCACAGGACACTGCATGAGACAATGATCAGATCAGGGCTATGAAGGCAGAGAAAGCACTGTGGGGCGTGGGGCGTCAAGAGCTCATCTTGGCGGAGTCGAGGAACTGGGGCGGTGAAAAGTGTCAGAGTGACAATGACATCCCTGCCAGACGTAGGGAGACTTGCCGGATGGACAGGAACAGATGGGTAGAAGACTCCAGAATTTCTGTGCCAGATGTTATTTAGTCCCTCGAAGGTTGGTTGGTTTTTTTTTGTTGTTGTTCAGGTGGGGATTAGAGCAGGAGCTGTATTTGCTTCCCGGGCCTGAAGGCATTTCAGCCACACGAGATCTGGGGCCCTCCATGCAAGGAAGCAGAGCCCACTGGCGACCTCTGGCCAGGATCCCTGGGGTCTTGTTTCAGCGGACAGTACCACTGGGCCCGTGGGGGTGTGGGCATCGCAATCTCAGGATCAGGCGTTGTGAATGACCTGTCTGTAAGCACCAGCCCATTTTGGAGGGGACGGAACCCCCCATCAAGGGCAGTAGTTTTGCTGCAGCAAGGGACCCTACCTTGGCTCCCAGGCCCAGCACTCACCTCTCCACCCAGTTCTTGTAGCTGGGGATGTCCTTGGCGTAGAGCAGCTTATTGGAAGGGGAGTCCTTGCCCAGCCGGTGCTCAGACGTGGAGCAGGAGTCCATGAAGGTCTGGGCCACCACGGAGAGGCAGGCGTCCGTGATGCTGTTCTTATGGATGTCGAACACAAACTGCGGGTTCTTAATCATGTTGACCCAAAACCGCAGGGGCAGGCTGTGCGGAGGGAAGAGGCAGACGGTCAGAGAACCTAGGGTGGGGGGCTGTGGTGTAGCCCGGAGAGTTCTCTGGAAAAAGAGAAAAGGCTGGAAACCCGCCGTTCTTAAGCAAAGCCTGTGCTTCTGACTTACCTGACAGGAAACAGCAAGGCTGAATAATCTGCCCACAGCTAAAATGGTGACGGCCCTGGAGAGGGCTTGATGCCCGGCCTGCCCTGTGGGACTACAGCCTTCCCTAGTAGCCCAGGGCTGGGGGCTCGGAGGTGGCCGGGATGGAATTTCTGACTCTAGTCCACTTTCCACCCCCTATGCTCGATACAAGGCCTCTCCAGGTGGCAGACTATAAAGAATAACCTGGAAAACAGGCTTCGTGTCTTATTCTCCGCCATCCACTGTATGACTTGGAAGAAAGTACATCAGTCCTCCCTGCTGGAGGATCAGCCTGATCCCACATGGTGCAGGCCCTGGGCTGGGCTCTTTAAGTGTAGCTGATTCCTTCTCTCGGAGCTGGCATTCACAGAAACCCACATTCAAAGCCCTTCAGCCGCTCCCTCGTGTCCCTCCTCCCCCTCCCTCTTTCTTGCACTTAGCACTACTGCATACCCAGAGCTAGGCTGGCACCTGGAGATACAGTGTGACTAAGGCACATCCCTCTGCCCCCAAGAAGCCTGCACTCTGGTGGGTTCACGGGCATCAGACATGTCATCAAGTGCTCTGAGAACTATCAGTGCTAGAACCCAGGGACACACAGGGTTTGATGTGGGACACAGGGAGGTGTCACCCAGTCTACTCAGAGAGAAGCATCCAGAAAGTCTTTGCAGAGAGAAAGACACTTGATGGTCTAAAATTTAGAGATGCACAGGTGTTCCTTAGCTGGAGGAAGCCTGGAGAGGAATCAGAGGAAGCAAGACAAAGAGGGGAAAAACCATGCAGTGTGATCTGGTAACAGCAAGTCACCGTCCGTGTTGCCAGAAAGGGTCCCGGGGCATCGGGAGCAGGCCGCCCTCTGCTGGCTCTCCCGTTCCGGGGCTTCCATGCGGCCCCCCCCCCCCCCCCCCGGAGATGCAGGTTAGGAGGCAGGGCGGCACCAAGCAAAGACTCGCCTCTTTCCCTCCCTCTGTCCCTACCAGCTCACCACCTGCCTTTTGCCCCGAGTTTTCGTGTTTTGGCTGCCGTCCTCACTGCTGGGAGTAGTTACAGTGCTCCTGTGTGTCTGGCTTGCCTCTTTGAACTTAAACTCTTTGAACTACTTCCTTCAATACGGTGAGCACGATGTTTCTAGCTATCGTCTCTTCCAGCAGCCATGACAAATGCTAAGATATACAAGGACCCGCCTCTTTAAGACCGCCCATCCACCCACAAGTGTTCCCTTCCCACAAAGTGTGTGGTGCGGGGCTTGGGTAGGGGGTGCTGAGCTCTGACCGCATTAAGTGGCGCTCGTCTCAGCCTGGGAAATAGGGAATAAAGGGATAGCACAGAAAATGGCAACATGCGGTGAAGGACAGGGTCCTTGTATGGGCCCCGGGGAGACCACGACAGCTAGGGTCTGAGCTCTGGATCAAGGGCTCTCACACCTGCCCATGCCTTCCTGCTTCTGGAAGTCCCACTCAGAAGAGGGACATGGAGGTGTCCCTATCCAACACGCTATTGTTTCTCCCAACACTCTCCTTGCTTCAGCAGGTTGTGCTGATAGGCAAATCAAACGGGGAAGCCGGGGCACCACACCGAGGCTCCTGCCTAATGAAATATTAGCATATTATTAACATTAGTGGTGGCACTAATCTCTGGTTGATTGCAGCCACTCAGGCTAAATGAGCAGGAGGTTTGTTTCAAAGAGAAAAGGTAGGGGGTTTGTTGAGGAAGGGGGGCAGGTGGGGGAAAGGTGAGTTACAACTTCGGCTGGGAAAAAAGAAGTCATCGTTTTTCACCTGGCGACAAGGAACTCTAAGTCAGCATGCAGATGTCCCAATTCCCGGAGGAACTGCTTCTCGCCCAGGGAAGTGAGCAGGGTCGGGGGCAAAGGTCCTTTGGAGCAAGAACCAGAGCCTGCTGCTGGCTCTGGTCCTGGCCTGGAGTTCCTGGTGAGGGCAGCAGGGTACTGGGGAGAGCCCGTGCGAAGGGAAGGCCGGCCCCACGCCAAGGGCATTATGGCAGCCTTGGAGGGGGCCTTACCCCAGCAGGAGGTATGGGCTGAAACCAAATGGCTTAGACACCATCTCAGGAGGGGTCTGCTTGCAATGCCCTAGGAGGGTGGGTAGGGCTGTTTGGGAAATACTGCCTCTCCCCAGCCAGGACCAAGAGCCAGGCTGGGCAGAGCATGTCATGTGTCGTGAAGGCTGCTGACATTCAGATGAGGGGGTCAGTAAGGAAGGCTCCCTGCCAGAGGGAAGCAGATTGGGTAGGCCAGCGACGTGGCCCTCAGAACAGCTCAGAGGGGTCAGGGTCAAAGGATGGGCAGAATTCAATGCGGTCTGAGCCAGAGAAGGGCACGGAGACACACCAGGCCTGGCAGGCTCTTCCACAGGGAAGAGGCTTCGTTGTGTGCTCCCGCACTGAACGAGGAATCCACATTCTCAGAGTCTATTTTGAAAAGGTTGCAAGAACTCTACAGTGGAAGATCATCTCTCACCCGAAATTAATGTGGGAGTAAACCCAACTCTTTAGTGTGCGGTCCAAACTTCTGTTCCTGCCTGCCGGCTTCTCCAATTTCGGCAGAGACAGCACTAATCTTCAGGTGAAAGAGATGAGGAGCCAGAGCAGATGACATGAAATAAGGCTGAAGCGCCACTTCTGACTTCTCCTGTCATCCCTCTGGTCTGGGGCCACGGGCTGGCTGTCGGCATGCCTGGTTGTGCCCCTGATGCTGGGCCCCTCCCAGCAGTCTGGAGCTGTTGGTTGGGCTGGCTTGGAAGAATGTTCTGGGAAACGACGACCTGGGATGGAGGCTGTTTAAAAAGCTACAGGGAGGCGATTCTGGAATGGATGGGACTAGATATAAGCTGGCCTTGCCCGAGGTAGAGCCCTCAAGTAGAGACCACCTTGGCCTGGCCTCATCATCAATATTTACTGAGCCGCAGCTTTGTTCAAGGTTCCACGCCAAGCGCTGAATACTTGATGTCTAACCTTGCAGCTGCAGACGGAAACCCAGAGCATGCAGTGTGAAGGGAGAGGGGCATAGGTGTTACAGAGAGATGGACCACAGTGGAGACCCCTAGAGTGTCAGGACTCAGAGAACCGGGCTGTCACGCTGTCTCAAAGATGACCAGAGCAGAGACAGGAAGGTCTCTTCCCTATGGGGAGTTTGGAAGAGGAGCCTGGCTTCTCGAATAGAACAGAAATACCTTTTGTTCACCCAGATGACTCTTAGGTCAAGACTGCATGACAGTCATTTTTAGGTGCTGCCTTTTAGGGTCAGTTGCCCCCATGGATCTTCTCCTATCGCACTGGCCTCCCTGTCCAACCAGCTCCCTGCCTGTCCGTCACCCACTGAGGCTGGGGGCCCGGGCCCGATGGTGTCGGTGCACTCACTCAGCGTCGGAGAGGTGAGAGTGGAGGTGAGCGCTGACGGGCGAGGGTGGGGGGGCTCAGAGCCTGCTCTGAGGGGGGCCGGGGGCCACGGACGCACTCACCAGTTGCTCTTCCAGGTGTGGCGGACGTGGGGGTCATGAATGCCGTGCTTGTCGGCTTGCTCGTCCAGGAAGTCGAACATGTACTTGATGGCCAGGGGCAGGGCAGAGCCCCGGTGTGCTGTGCTGAAGATGGTCTCGAAGAGGTCGTCCACGAACTTCTGCAGGGTGCCCTGCGCGTGGAGGGGGACAGGTTCAGACACAGCTCTGCCCAGGGAACTCTGGGGCTGGGTTGTGAGATCTGCCCAGTGGACTGGGGGAGGGGAAGGGAGGACGGTGCGCAGCCTGGCCCACCAGGGGTAAATACGGTGAGCTCGCGCCTTACACCCGCACAGGCTGCTTCTGTCTCTAACAGCTTGAGCTCTCCCCTGCATGTGCAAAACAGACAGAAGGCTGATGATTGGACCGAAGGAGACCTTTGTCCGCTGACAGCGCGGGTGGGTTTAACACCCTTTGGTGGTGTTACTGTAGGCCCTTCCACGCGAGCTAGTGAACAGCTCACTGGGTCACAGCAGACAAATGCTGTCTGCCGGTCTGGTTGAGGCTTTCCTCACTGGCTAGTGACACACACTGTCTTGGCTTTGCCCAGAGCAGGGCGGAGGCCAGCTGCACGGCTGAAAGGCTAACCACAGGACGCCATGTCCCCAGAAGCGGGACTGGAAATACAGCCTGGAAAGTCACCGATGGAGCCCCAATGTCCCTCCCTAGGGGTGGGATATGACACCCATTAGAAGGAGTCATTCTCTCGTGGGGCATGGCTGAAGAGTGTGACAAATGTGACTAGTGCCTCTATATCTGAGAATGGGTGCAGAGGAGATGGACACGAAGCTTCAGCCTGTGTGCCAGCAATGATGCCTGGGTGGGGTCTGCTGGGGCACCAGAGGGCATTAAACCAAACCGTGTTGTTGGCAGAGGAAGGCCTCCTTAAGTCCAGTCATCTGCATGGTTGAGGAGGGTTCTGAGGTTCTGTGCTGGCAGAGTCCCGGGACGGAGTGGGTAACAGAGAGGTCCGAGCACAAACACTAGCTCCCTGCCAGCTCTGACCCTTCTGTGCAGTGATGAGGCTCTCCCCGTTCCCCACGCGTGCCCCAGCCCTGTGTGAAGTTCCCTACCTTTGTGGCCAGGAGACGCGTCAGATAGATCTCAGACACCATCTTGCTCCCCCGGTCACCCTCCTTCTGGTCCCCGTGCTCGTGGTTCTTCACCAGATGCCACATCTTCACTCCGCTCTCCAGGTCGGGGGTGATCATGGGTGTGCGCGAGCGGAGGCTGTCGGGGCTGCCCGTGTGCCGCATCATGTTTTCTGCCAATGCAGTGACCCCGCACGTGTGAGGCCGTCCCGTCACCCACAGTACGCACCCCCAGCCCCCCTTGCAGCCGTGGCCAGGGCTGTGTGATCCTTCCTGCAGGGGCCTGGTGCCTCACAAGCAACCATTCCCTGGAACTGGGATGCTCTCCCCCGCCACCTCCAGGAAGCCCTCCAGGGATACATCACCCGCAGAGATTCCTCACCCTCCTGTACTTGCATCTCCCAGCCCTTAATTACTCGATTTCTAGGAAAGGAAGGCTGTCCGTTGTTACACTGTTCCTTATGAGAGCTCTGAGGTGACATCTCAGGATGTGTTCCATGTGGCCAGTTAAGGAGGAATGTTAAGAGCGGGCAGCCCATTCCCTTTGTGACTGTTGACCAGCTGAGTAATCGCCCGTCCCCTGCCTCCCTGCATCCTGTGTCTGGCCCGGGCCAGTCCTTCCCACGGGCTTGCCGACACGTGGGTGTGGTGGGGTAGGGATGGTGCAGGAAAGAGGAAGGTCCTACTGTGTGCAGGCCCTGCTGGGTCTTCTACTTATTTTTCACCCTGATCCCGTGAAGTCAGTAACTTTTTCATTCCCCGTTTTGCGGGGCAGACCAGGCCTTACAGCAGTCAGGTAGCTGGGCCCAGAGCACACAGGTGGAGGCAGAATAGGGCTGCACTGGGGGCCCCCAGCCCGCTTCCAGCACCTTCTCCCCGACCCGCTGCAGAGCCACAGACCTGGGTCTCCACCTTCCCCTCAACTGCCTCCTAACAGTGTGACCTTTACATGTTGTTTAGATTCTGGGCGTCTGAGTTATAATTTGCTGATCTGCATAATAGGGGGAAATAATAATTATTTAATTCACTGATTGTTATGAACATGACGTGCAATAATGAATATCACAAAAGTGAAAGCACCGTGTAGACTGTAAGGTGCTCGTGAAGGTTAGATTTTCTTCCTGTTTTCAAGGATGAAGGTCCCGTTCCTGCATCAGAGTTCCAGAATGGGGGGACTCCTTCCCGCTCAGGCTCCCCCCAGCCATGGTCAGCCTGCCTCTCTCCCATTCAGGTGTCCGATGCCTTTCAGCCGTGCTGCCGTGGTGACCATCACCACGACAGGCTCGGGCATCCCCTCCGCCCCGGGATGATTCGGAGAACTCACCGTATTTACTCGCCGAGGTCCTGGAGACGGTGGAGTTGTTCACTGCGTTGTAGGCTGTCACCTGTTTGGACACTAAAGCCACCACAGAACCATCTGGCACCTGCAGGAAAAAGGCTTCTAAGAGCCTGGGCACAGAGACTCTGCCACCTCAGGATAAAGGACAACGAGAATTCACTTGGGCTTCAGGGCAGTCAGTGCTCACAGAGGACCAGGGACTTTGGAGGCTGTCGGCTTGGCTTTGATGCCACACGCCAGACCTGAACACTGAGTAGTGGCCTGTGGCCACTCTTGGCGCACCTCTGGCAAGAGCTTCTCACCAGCACCCTCCTTCCCGATGCTTCCCTGGCAGGGTGCCCCGCCTCATGCCCCAGGGAACATCCAAGAAAGGACCTTTTCTCGGGGACTTGCCCGTATCCTACCAGAAGCAAGCATGTTGGGATCCCATCTCCAAAGAGGTCAGGGTTGCCTAGCTGGGGGACATCAAGTTTCCCTGGGTCACTAAGGGACCCAAAGTGCTGGCTGAGAGGTGGACGGGCAGCTTGGTGTCCAGCCTCTGGGGGAGCCTGCTGTCGACGGTCCGAGACTTGGAGGGTTAGTGAGCCCTGCCCCTCCGGCACAGTCCCCCCACCTGGTAATGGGCCAGCGTGTTCAGTCTCTTCCAGTCATTCTCAATTTTGGTGGTGATGTCTTCATCCTGCAGGATCATCCTCGCCCCGCTTCCTTGTCGCCACTCTGCAGGGAGAGCAGTTGCATTTCAGGGAGGCCCTGGGGCCCCTCTTGCAGGAATCCTGTGGGCCCCCGTGCAGGCCGCTACCCTCTGCCATCTGGAGTGTGCATCCAAGGACAGACGGGTGCTAGCAGATGCTCCCTGAGGAGCGGGGACAGGCTCTTAGTGCAGAGGGGACCTGAGTCCCAGCTCTGGTCCTCATCCCGACGGACTATGGGACACAAGTGGGACAACACCATCTGTCCCCGTGAGTGGCCACATTGTGAGTAGATGCTTAGTAAGTACTGGCTGAGTGGATGGGGCAGGTCAGAGCACTTAAGAAAGTGCTAAGCAAACACAAGGCAGCATGATCAGCACCACAGGCTCACTGGCTTGGTTGCGAGGTCTTGGAGCGAATGAGACCAAGCCTGCAGGTTGAGGCTCTGTGCACCCGGGTCCAGTTCTGGGGGCACGTACTGCACTTGAAAGCTGGCAGGTAGGTCACCCTTGGCAGGGAGGCTGGGTGACCACGTGTGGAGAGGTCTGCAAAACCTGTTCTCATGCCCAGGATCAGCCCAGCCCCACGGAGTTGAGGTGGGTGGCAGCATCTTGCTATCTAGCCAGTGCCCAGTTATTTGATGCTGTAGGTATGCCAGACAGTCTGCTCAAGGACCCAGACACCCACAGTGCAAAGGCTCTCTGCTGGATCCCACAGGGGGAAGCAGGAGACTGTTTCTCATCAACCCCACTGCCATCACCGCCCCCCCCCAACCGGTGGTACAAACCACAGGGACATGAAGACCCGCACTCTCCAGTCTTCACATGTATGCACATGGGGCCCCAGGTGCGTGCCAGGCACACGCCAGCCCTTCAGTGCAGAGGCACGTGCACACCCACACACGCACATATGCTCACACGCACACACCAGCGAAGAAAAACAGCCTTTTAAATTCAAATGTATTCACAGGCATTGCAGCCAGGAAGCCCCAAATCTGGCTTCCAGGCAATCCGCGCAGACTCGGGTTCTTCTGAACCGTGCAGGAGCCCTGGGATTCACAGAGCGCAGTGGGGTACTGGCCCGAGTTAGCCCACATGCTTGCCTCACCCCGTTGTGTCTATTCCTAGGGCCTCCGCTGACTCAATTCCGAATCTGCCCCACCCACGCTATTCCCCCCGCCCCCATAAGGCTGAGCGGTGGGCCCGAGATGGGCCACCTTGGTAGCACGGAGGGCCCCGATGCCTCCCTGCCTTGTGCCCTCGGTAGGGCCAGTGGTGCTGATGGGAACTGGGCCCAGGAAGGAAGCTGCCTGCCCTGAGGAGCAGCAGAATGGCTCCCAGCCCCCTAGTCCAGGCTCCAGGTCCCGGGCTTGCCTGCTGTCTGGTTTAAAGCTTCCTGCAATGTCAGTCTGTCCCAGGAATGAAAACACGCGGATACCATGTGTGCTCCCTGCAGCGAAGGGGCCTCACTCAGTCCACGGGGACTGCCGGTCATTCAGCCCTACAGGACGGCCTGGCTGGAATCGATCGATCGCACTGATTAGGGCCTCGGGGCAGGTCAGGTAGGACAGTGAAAGCACGAGGCCTCACCACAGCACTGAGGCAGTGGTGTTGGGTTTATTGTGCTTTTTGCTTTTGTTTTCATTTTCTATAGGTATGTAGGGATGCAGGTGTTTGCGAGCAGTGGGACAAAAGACGTGGCCTGTCTGGCTGCTGGTCGTCAGCTGATCTGTGGTATAAGCCAACTCCAGGTGAAGGCCAGCCTGGGGCCAAGGAATATGGCAGCGGCATGCTGTAGCCTGGTTCCACAGCTGGCCCTGAAAGGTGAAGCCTCTTGGGTCTCTCCTGCTTGCTGGGTGAATAGCATCAGAGCCAGTAAGTCAGAGGCTGTGTGGTGGGGGTAGTACAGAGATAGTGTGGGGGCACCACTCTCCACATGGGGGCTGGAGGAAAAGTGGGACAGGAGCTCTGGATGTTATGTCCGCTGGCTGGGCCCAAGGGAAAAGGAAGTCTCCTCCACTGAAGTGGCTGTGGACTTTTTGCCGGGACTAGTTGGGGACCAGCTTTCTGGTTTAGCAGCCACACGGGCACCACTTGCTGTGGGAGTTGTAGTGCCATTCAGTGGGATCAGAGCAAGCCACACAGCCTGCTGGACTGAGAAGTGACAGCTGGTGACTGATCCTGGAGCTCAGTGTCAGGCTTCCCTGTTGCACAACACCCCTGAAATTGTGCAGTGCGCAGCCTGTGCGGCTGTACTCAGCAGCCTTAGTTCTGAGTCATGTCCAATAATTATGTAAGCAAGTGAAAATCAGTCTGTTTCTCTGTCCCCAACTGAAAAAAGTAGGGCAGAGTATGGCCATGCTTCCCTCAGGGCAGTCAAGGAATGATGGCTTGTCCTTGGGAGTACAAAAATTCGATGTTGCTAGATGCCTGCTGCAATGTTGGTCCAGCACCAGGGACACAGCAGGTACTTGATGAGTATTTATTAAAGGAATAATGAATAAGTGAAGGAAGGAAGGAAGGAGAAGAGTGAGTGAGTGAGTGATGGTGGCCTATTTTCCAAGCAGTATAAGAGAATTTTCTGCCTGTATGTTGGTGCTCACAGTGGGCAGGCAGAGAATAGCAGGTAGAGGTGAACGGTGAACTTACTCTGTTAGCAACTTGGGCCAATGATTTGAACTCCTCAGACACACAACCAGGCACAGCCAGTGCCAGAAGGAAGGTTGTCTTAAGTTGCCATCACTTATCCTTCCAATTTCATGATCAGGAAATGAAATAAACAGGTTGGGAAGACAGATGCAGAGGTCCCCACCCCCAGGCCACTGCTTCTTCTGATATCCAGCTGAGTTCTCTTCCCCGGGGCACTCCCTGGGCTCCTTGTCTGGGCAGGACACTGGATGAGGTCACCTGGAGACAGTGACACAGAGGAACAGAACCCTCCACCCCGACGCTCTAGGTGTTCCCCGAACATGCACATGGCTCAGGGCCCAGCAGCATGGCGCCCATCACACCCATGGGTCAGCCAAAAGTCGGGATGTGGGGGAGGGTATGAGCTGGCAGGCCTCGAGCCCTGAGCTGTAATCCCCACAAGTCAGGAATATTTCCCCAGGTACCAAGATGAAGGTAGTGAGCTGGGGTCAAGGAGGAGAACTCAGCCCCCTGCTTTTATGTTTCTGGAGCCTGGTACTCTCATCGCCTCATACAGAAACATTGGATTTGCTCTTCTTCCTGAAATATGAGAAGGGTCAACAGCTGTTGGCAGCCCCATCCCTAGACCCTGCAGGGAGGAAGCAAGGCCATGGGGTGCTCGCTGAGCAGACCCAGGGCAGGGGGGCATTCAGAGTGTAGCAGGAAGGCACGGGGTTCCTGGCAGTGGATAATTGGAGTAGGCTAACATGGAGACTTGCCCCCAAAACTCTTCTCTGCCAGGGTCCCCAGTGTGACCTGTTGGCCTGAATACACTTCTGCTTCCGAGTTATACTTTCCTTCCTTTCCTGAAACCCCTCATCCAGACCAGCTATGGGCTCTGTTCTCCACAGACTCATCATGGCATGTCTCAAGAAAATCAAAATAGTGGACATGGGCTCAGCTTTCTGGAATGCTCTGGCTCTGCTTTGTGACCCTGGCTCACCAGGGGCATGAGCCCGGGAGCTCTCCTGAGCCATGCCAGGACCAGGAAGGGACAAGGTCAAGGGCCAAAGTGTCTGACTTCCTTGTCTTGGGAGCCATCCATCCTTCACACGGCATCTCTGGCTTCTGGAAATCTCATCCCTGCTGGACAGGAGGAATTGGAGAGCAGGTTGGACTAGATCAAGGTCAGGCAGACCTGCCACCTTCAGATCTGAAGGACAGTGGCCTGGTGCCCTTGGCGGTGTGTGCGGCTGTTCGGTCAGCCCAGGAGGCCCCTGAGCAACGGCATATCTCATTTTGCACCCTGTGTGCTGTTGCATATTCAACATACGCTTACTTTTAATGACAGTAACGAAAATCAATAGAACCCAGCTTCCCAATCCCAAGTTCAGCAACCCCTTTACCAGACAGGCTCCTTCTGTCTTGCCTATAAAAACAGCACTAAAAATATCCCTCTTTTGTGTCCACACCTTGCTATATATATATGAGGTGACCCCACTAGAGCAGCTGATGGGTGACGTGAGAGCCAGTGTCCTCTAGGTGAAAGCCCAGCCTCCAGACAGCTTTGCCTGCCCTTGGGGCACAGAGATTGGAAACTCCCTCCAGGCACCAAATGATGGGGGATGCTGAGCTCCCAGAGAATTCCTGAGTCCCAGAGCATCTCTGGGATGCTCTCTCCCAGAGAGTCCTGAGACAAGGTGAGTGCTGGACCAGGACATCTGGGAAGAGTCATCTCCCGCGGCCCCTCCATGTAGAAAATCCAGATCCAGAAAACCTCAGAGCCTCAGGACACACTCACTCATTCCAGCACTGTACGTCCACAGATACACCCACAGTGTGCCAGGCCTGTGCCAGCAGTAGGTGGTACCTACACCTAGCTCCTGAAGGGCTCCCTGGCCAGAGGGCTGGGAGGGAGCGTGGAGAATCATGGGCCCAGGATCAGGGCTGGGTGCGGTGGAGAATCAGTGTCCATGGGGAGTGTTGCAGGGGCTGAGAGTTGAGGGGCAAGGTGGGAAGCTGTGATGCTTCGGGGGTCCAAAGGCGCCACGTACGTGGATCCGTGAGGTGTGCATCAGAGTGGCAGGCAGCAGAAAGGAGAGGCTGGAGAGGATGTGCAAGTCAGAAGTTGGTTAAGAAAGATCTGGCAAGCCAGGCTAAGGCATCTGGCAGTGAGCTGCGGGCCAGGGAGACAGGATGGTTGAGAACGGGGGAGCTCTTGAGGGACATGGAGGTCGGGATGGCTGCCCTTGGCCAAGGCAGTGGGGGCTGGGGCGTAGATGTAGGGGGTGTTCAGGAAGTAGGCTACACAGTGTTCTCTGGGAAGAAAAGATGGAAACACCATGGCATGTCCCCCAAGTTTCAAGAAGGTCGCTGGGGGATGAGCTGGAAACCAGAGCATAGAGGAGGGAGGCTTCATCTGCAGGACAGCCCTGGAAGGAGGCCCGGGCCCCAAGCACATCCCTGGCCTGGCTCCTGGAAGGTCCCCTACATCCCAGCTGGCGCTATGCTGAGAGGCAGCCCCTCCCTGGGACACAAACCCTTGTGGCGTGGGGCTGTGGGTGAGGGCACAGGCACACGTACGCACACATGCACACGCACACCCACACACTCACAGATGTATGCACACACATATTCACGTGTGCACTTCATTTTACCTTAAGGTGGGGACTCAAAGTTTGCAACCACCGCCCCCTCCTTCCGGTCTATCAGCACTTGTCCTCAGGCCTCTCACAGAAGCTTTGGGAAGCGCTGACCTGGACAGGCAAGGGAGGAGGGATAGGCTCACCAGCCTGAGCGGTCCTGGCTGAGCCAGCCCTCCTGACCCACAAGGGACCGTCCCAGAGGATGCCTATACTTCTGCCCCAGGCCGCCTTGTCCCAACCGCGGAACCGCAGGCAGGCTTTCACCAAGGGCTCACGTCAACCCTGCCCGGGGCCTGCTCAACTCCCCCCAAGACAGGATCCTGAGCAGAGGGCTGGAGGAGGAGACATGAGGACTGCTGGACACATGTCGACAGGTGAGCCCCAAGGAGAACCCTGGCAGGGAGCCCCGGGACCCTCAATAGCCAGCTGCTCGGCAGCGTGGGGAACGTGCATCGGAGCAGAATGCAGAGGGGGCATGACAGGATCAGAGTGTCCCTGCCAACGAGGTTGGAAGATTGGCCTGGGGGTGGAAGGGGGTCCTGTCTAAATATGTTTTGTTACCAAAACAATAGTATTTTAGTTATTGTGAGAGCAAGTTCTAAAACAGAAAATAACTGAACTATGAAATGTGGTGCTCCAGGAAGAAATTCCCAGGTGGGACTGTGCCGCCTGTGCGTGAGGTTCGAAGTCTCCAGAAACCAGAAAGCGCGTGGCTCTGGCTAGTTATTGCTCTTTGGGGAAAGTCTGTGGGTGCTGCAGGCAAAAGACGCCTGGGTTAAGGAGAGATGAGCTAAAGCTTAATGGATATTCCTGAGTATGGGACACAGAGGCTCTGGGGCCCCTCCAGCTGGGCTCTGCTGTGCAGTGTCAAAGAAGAGTGAAGAAGGCAGGTGGTGGGCACCGGGGAGGGGGAAAGGTGACCCTGGGATTCCGACGCACAGCACCAAGAGGGAGTGGCTAACTCTGATCTCTCTCTCCCAGCTCCAGCCTGGCAGCCCTGTGCCCTGCTTCAGGCTCCGAGCACAAAGGACAGACACTCACAGTCCAATTTGTTACGCTTCCACCTTCCGGGGAGAGAGGGAGGTGAAAGAAGGAAGAAAAAAAAATCCCATTATCTTTATCTGTCTTCCCATCAGGTGGAGTGGAAAATGCAAAATGGGGAGACAGCGGCTGTGAACTCTTTATATTTCCCTTGGAAGATAGTGTATCTTTTTACTGCATGCAGAAATTACTTGTTTGGAAAAAAAAAAATATATATATCCATTCAGCATGACTTGAACCCTGAATGGCAAGACAGAGTGGGTGGTGGAGTTCCGGGGCTATTGAGAGAGCATTTGCCTTAAACCAGAGGAATCTCGGAAGGTCAAGGCCCACGGGGAGAGTGTACAGGGAGGATATGGGTGTTCTCTCTGCCTTCCTGCTGTGTGACCAGGGCCCAGGCACTGTGCCTCTCTGAGTGGCCGATTCTCCTGTGCAGTGGAGCGGACCAGCATCAGTGATGCCCACTTTGCTGAGACAGAGTCCCCTGGCTCAGAGGGAGGGGTGTCCTGCCTTCTGGGGCTGTGCAAAGAGATGAGGAGCTTGTTGTGCTCACACTGGCACCCCGTGCCTGGCTCAGAGCTTGCCCCAAGGCAGGCTCTACAATACATCGGTTGAAGAGTTTAGTGCTGCAAGGGGTACTCAGACACAATACCAGCAGGTGGAAAGGGACATAAACGGAGTGAGGACAGTCTCGTGTATAAAAGAGTGGGGCACCGTGGCCACTGTGCTTTGAGAGCCCCCAAGGTTCTCCGTGACCTAGTGTGGCCCCCAATGCCTGCCCGGTGGTGCCTTTCCTTCCCTAGATCCCAACAGACTGAAAGGAGAGCAGACCTTGTGTCCTTCACTTGGGCTCCTGTGCGGGTTAATGTGATGAGTCAACTTGACTGGAGTTAGGCATCCGGTTATGTGCTCAGACATTGTTCTGCATGTTTCTGCGAGGTTGTTTTTAGATGAGATTAACACTCGGATCGGTGGACTTTGAGTACAGAATGAATTGCCCTCCATAACATAGGTGGGCTTCATCTAGTGAGCTGAAGGCCTGAAGAGGAGAGAAGACTGACCTCCCCCGAGCAAGAGGGAATTCTGCCTGCAGAAGTCTTTGGACTTGACTGCAATACAGGCTCCTCCCTGGGTCTCCAGCCTGCCAGCCTACCTTGCAGGTTTTGAACTTGGCCGGCCCCCTTGCCAGAGACCGAATGTGTCCCACCAAAATTCTTATGTTGAAACCCTGCCCCCAACGTGATGGGATTTGGAGGTAGGGTCTTTGTGAGATCAAAGAACATGAGTGGGGAACCCTCCAGAATGGAATTAGCGGCTATAGGAGGGACCCCAGAAAGCTCCCTTGTTCCTTCTGCCAGGTGAGGACTCAGGAAGAAGGCACCACCTGTGAACCAGGACGCAGTCTTCACCAGGCGCCAAACAGCCGGCACCTTGATCTTGGACTTCCCAGACTCTGGAACTGTGAGGAAAATTTCTGTGCAGTCTATGGCATCGCGCTACAGCAACCGAAATGGACTACAGCTCTGGAATCACGTGAGCAATTCCTTAACTCTCATGCATTGAGATTACTGGTTGTTTCTCCAGAGAGCCCTAATACATCCCCCATCGTGGTTGCTAAACACCCGTGAAAGTCCGCTGAAAGGGTGGGTAGAGGTGAGCTAGGGAGGGGAGAGAACTACAGTCCGAGGGGTGATGGACAGAAGTATCTGGAATGAGGGGCCAGGCTGGGCCGGGGCCGCAGTGATGACGAAAGGCAGAAGGAGGTGTTTGGGGCTGGGTTTACATAGGACCGTTACGTGGGTGGCTTAAAATATCTTTGCTCGCCTCTGAGCTGTTGTGGGACAAGGGTCCTCGCCTTGCCAGAGGCCAGCATCAGGAGGGGAAGGCATCTGGCCAGTGCCTGCGGGTCCCGCTCTTCCTCACAGCCAGGCCACCCTGGGCGGGAATGTTCTCCACCCATCTGCCCTCTTCCCGTCAGGAAGAAAAGGCATTCCTGTGCGAAAACGCCATCTCCGTGCTTCTGGTGGAGGCTTACGAGGCCACGTGCCACTCTCCCTCCGGGCGAGTCACCCCATTCCCGGGCAAGAAACAACGATCCGATAGGCTCCTGCACACACGTGCTTGTCCTGTGTTCTAGCACCATCTTTCCAAACTGACCTTCCAGCAGGAAGGCTTTTCTAGCGGCTCCTCCTCGGGGCCCCACTGTGCCGGCTTGTCCCCCCACCCACCATGCAGATAAGGACACCGAGAAGCCGAGTGTGCACGCGGACGGATGTGGGTCCCATATGGAGAAAGAAGGGCCAGTGGGAGCTACCTGGCCACCGGCGGGAACTCCGCTGTCCCCGGGACACCTGTGATGGAACAACCCCCTTCACTGTTTGGGGTGGGGAATGCGGGAGCCTTGCTTCCTGGAAGCCGTGTCCCCTCTCACTGTTCTGTAACAGGAGGCTTCCCCATGTCAGTCTGTGGGATCTCCCAGGCAGCAGAGTGACAAGCCTTTCCTCCCACCAGAGGGCCCAGAGCTCTGGGTCGCGCAGGGGGACACGCTAGCCCTCATGCCACCACCGCCGGCTCTCGTGTAGGCCTCCTCCCTGTCCCCAAAGCGGCAGGCGCAGGGCCGCCTCCCAGGTGAAGGGGAGCACGTGCTCGCCCAGTCTCTCTCCCTGGGTGTCCGAGCCCCGGGCCTGGCACCGAACACAGCCCGCAGGGGGCCCGAGCAAGAGGAGGGGGGTTAAAGGAAGCGCAAAGTGTTAAGGTGGGTTAGCAGAACTTCCCGATCCTGAGTCTTCAGGCATGAGAATTTGGGGGGAAGTGGGTGGCGCAGTGAGAGGGGCTGAAGATTCCCTCTGGATGTTAGAAAACAGGGTAGACACCATCTGTCTTGGACAGCTTAGCTGAAGGCAGCTTAGAGGCCAGATGAATGGATTAGGGGCCCTGGACGTCCTCCCGCCCCTCCGTTGCCACAAATCTCCAGACACAAGCACATACACATCAGTGCCTTTCTCTCCATGCCCCCCATCAACAAACAGACACGGGCCATCTCCTCACCAGTGTTCCTCTCCCAAGCCGTAGTGACAGCGGCCAAGGCTAACTGAGTGTGCACTACGGACCGGGCACCGCATCAAGAGGTTTTTTACACGCCTCATCTCATTTCCTTCTTACAGTGAGGTGCACACTTGGCTTATCACTGTCAGAGCGGTAAAGAAACGAAAGCACAGAAAGGGTAAGTACCTGGACCAAAGTCACACAGCTACAACTTCGCGGTGTCAGGACTCCAATCCAGGTGTCACGCCGAGCCACGACGCCACACTGCCTCTCTTCAGCCCTGGCCCCTCTGCAGCTCTGAACTCCCCACCAGGATTTCCCCAGGACAACGTCTCATTAAACTCTGGCCAAACTTCACCGGACTCAAGTACAGCTGGCCTTGAGCGGCGTGCCCTTGTTTATATAGGCTCCGCGATCTATTCACGGAACACTCGCATAAAATGCCGTCCTGCTGCCCAGCAGGCTGTCATCTCTCATTTCTCTCTCTTCTTTCTCTCCATCCTCCATCACTGACCCAGATCCCTCCTGCCTTGGTAGTCAGCAAAAATGACATGCACAGAACAGAGGAGAAGGGAAGAGCCCGGGGGCTAACCATGGTGGTGACGGGTCTTTGGACCACACAGACTCAGCCTGAATCCCCTTCACGACAGATAGGACACCCCTTGGCTACTCCAAAGCCCCCCCAGGGCAGTGGTGCTGCCGGCAGATGTAGTCCCCTCTCTGCCTAGTGCTCAGTCCTAGGGCACCCCTGGCTGGGCAGCCTACTCACCCAGGTCCATATCTGCAGCCTTGGGCCGGTGGGAGCAGGGCACATTCTTAAAGATGGCATCCAGAATCTTCTCCTTGACCTGAGTAATGGTGTCACAGTTGAGGATCTTCACGGGGACCTCGGGGCTGTTGGCACTGTCTGGGTTAACACAACTCAGGACCTAGAGGAAGGGGAGGCCGAGGCGTGTGGGGGAGGGCAGCAGGAGAAGCCGAGTCCCAGGCGCCTTCTGGACACCGTGGCAAACATGCACTCTCTCTCACATGCACACCACATGCACACATGGCACCTTCTCTGCAGCATGCCCAGACCTGTGCCTCTGGACCCCCCCTTCCATGTGTGTCAGTCCTTCCTGCCCGTCACTCCCTCCCCGCCCCAACATGCACACACGAATGTGAATCTGGCTCCTCACTCAAGAGATTTCATAAGCTTTGATTTTTGTGAGGGTTTTGGGCCGATGGGAGGTTGGAGAATCTATAAGAAGCTTAATGTGTTCTTTAAAAATAAAAAGGTGTCGGTTCGGGCCACTGGAGATGCCTTCCTGACTCTGAGCCTGGAACCTTGTGTTTGGAGAGGAGGCCACCCTGGCTCAGGGCCTCTGTGTCTCTTTTTGGAGCTAGTCAGAAAAATGAAGGCTCTGCTTAAAGCACCAAGTGATTTTTTTTTTTCCTTGAAAAAGTTCTGGGCTGTTTCCCAAGGCTTCTCTTCTCACTGTTCTCAGGGAGGGCTCTGTCTACATGGATGGGACAGTGTGGGATGCTGCAGGGACCACGGTGGGGCACACCACTCCCACACCCTCTCTCTGCTCTTGCTGTCTGAGCCATCCTCGCATTCCTCCCTGATCTCTCCCCGCACCCCCCCTCCTCCCTCCCTGATCTGTCCCTGTACCCACCTCCCTCCTTGATCTCTCCCTGCACCCCCACCACCTCCCTCCCTGATCTCTCCCTGTACCCCCCCACTGCAGGCCTGCAGACACAGAGACAGCTTCCTCCCCCACACCCACTCCATGTCCTGCCCCCTGGACGCCTGCCTTTCATTAGCAGGCAGAGTGCTTCGAGCTCACAGGGGAACATGCTTCTTCCATTAAGCAGGGAAAAAACCTCCTAAATCTGTAAAACCAAACTCTCACCCTCAAAATGTCCTAAACTAGAAACAATGGTGGAAGGAACTCTGGACCGGGGGTCCCTTCTGAGTGCCCTCCCGCAGCTGGTCCTTCTACAGCCTTCCTGGCCCCTCGCTACCCCATCTGTGGCTAAGCACAGCCTGCCACTTTGTGCTGCCCCGGGCTCAGCCTCCCCCACGCAGGCTCAGCCTCCCCCACGCAGCAGCGCAGCTTTTTCCAGGTACCCTCCCCCCGAAGGACTCTGAGGCAGAGGCTGCCCCTGCGTGTGCCCTTCTGACATTTCTACTTGCCTCAGGGGTTCATGGTGGCCTAGGAGAACCCCATGGGATGCTTTGGGGCCTCCAGAGAAGCAGCAGTAGCCAGTAGCCGTACGGAGGGACAGGGTTTCCTGGCCACTGGCCAAGCCACAGCTCCATCCAGAAGTCCCTTCCCTGCTCCCGTTCTGACACTCCTTGGTTAGTTTCTGAGCAAACTGGTAGTTGTTGTTGGTGGTGGTTTTTGTTTTTGTTTTGTTTTCCTGTTAGCTCAGTGCTTCTCAAGTTCAATGTGACTAGAATCACTCGGGTTTTGTTAGAACGCAGGTTCTGATTCAGGAGGTCTGGGGTGAGCCTGAGATTCTGCATTATAGCAGGTAAACGTCGAACCTCTAGCACCCAGCAGGCTCCCAGGGAAGCACCCAGCACCCAGCAAGCTCTCCCAGCAGCAGGGCCCTGGAACGGGCGAACTCAAAGTTCTACCGTCAGGCCAGTTAATCACGCAAGACCTTGGAGGGGCGCCTCGCTATGGAGCGGGCCGGCCCTGAGCCTCTCAGCACCTGTCTCCTTTGGGGTACCCCCCGGCCCAGGACAGCGATAGCATCAGTTGGCCCAAATTGTTCAGAGCTCCTTCAGCTTTCCCTCTCTTCCTCTCCCCGCTCACCAGCCTGGGGCTGCTCCCCTTCCACCTACTGGAATTCCCTTTCTCAGGCCCAAGGTGGCCTTATACCTCCCTGTGTGCCTTTCTTCCCTGGGCAGAACAAGCCCAATCTCTCCCTCCTCTCCCCAGGCTGTCCGCCCGAAGGCTGGGCTCCCGGCCCACTCCAGTTCCTCACACGGGCAAGAAGTCCCATCACCTGCCAGCAGCCTGGCCTCCGGAGTAAAGGATGCTGCTGGCGGGGACAGGGCACTACTGCAGCTCACGGTGATGGATTCCGTACTGAGGAACCGCGGGGGGGATGGGAGAGGTAGGGGTGCGGGGAGATCAAGCAGGAGACATTTCAGGGGTACTTCTAGAGCACTAAAAATATACCCTGGTGTCTATTTGGAGAAGATTCTCTCCCCCTGCCCCCCTTTTTCATTTTAATCAGAGCCTCTAACTTTCTCCTCCAGAGCAGAACATGACTGTAAGGAAGCAAGGTCCCGTCACAGCTGCTCCTCTGAAGCCTCCTTAGGGGAGCCCACTGGGATCCCCCAGCCCACTGAGAATGGGGGGAAAGGCACATCACAGCCGCATCATTCTCAGCCAGGAGGGACTGTCTCCCCACTCTCCATGGGGTCTGGGATTCACCCCGGGCTCTCCGCCCCTGCCCGGCTCAGCCCAGCTCAGCCCTGTCCTGTCTTGGTCTGTGTGGGTCTCATCTCCCCATAAGCACTTTTATTTTATTTACTTATTTTTTTTAGAAAGGGAGGGGGAAGGGGCAGAGGGGGAGAGAGATTCTTAAGCAGGCTCCACGCCCAGTGGGAGCCCAACAGGGGGCTCAATCTCACAACCTTGAGATCCTGACCTGAGCCGAAATTGAGAGTTGGATGCTTAATTGGGCCAACCAGGCACCCCTTCCCATAATCCCATAAATACATTTAAATCCCATCTCTTCTCTGTCCACACCTCCCCCCCATCTTGGGCACCTCCCATGCTTCATCCCCAACACCTATTAGCTTATATTCTACCTCCTTCCTTTCATGCCCTCTCTCCTTTCCTAGTGGAGGCCTGGTGGGAAATCACACCTCTGTCCAAAAGAGTCAAGGGTGAGGGTGAGCGCCAGGCCCAGAGGGACAGTGGCAGCCGGAGGGACAGGCAGGCCAGGGCAGTGGGAAAATGGTGGCAGGGACTCCGTGGACAGCAGTGAGCACTTACTCGGTGCTCCCTGCCTTGCACACCTTGTGGCATTCCGTCCTCTGGACAACTTTGGGGGGTATGCACTATTATTATCCCTGTGTAAGTAAGTTCTAGTGTTATCCTCCATTTTTTCAGATGAAGATACCCCAACTCAGAGGCGTTGAGGGACCTGCCCCAAATCACCCAGCTGCTCAGAAGCACAGTCAGGGCTCCAATCCAGACCTCATGCTCCCCCATGCTGAGCCTGGCTGCCTCCTAGGGTGACAGATGCTATCAGAAGAGGGGATCTAACCTTGACAGAGGGAAGCCCCACGTTCCCTGGACAAAGGCCATTAACCGGTAGGCTAATCCAGCCTCACATTCTCGGGGCATGGGTGTATTTGAACTTAGACGGGAGGGCAGAGGTGGGCTCCCAAAGCACATGGAACTCTTTATGGTTTCCTCTCCTTCTGGCCCCCACCTGCTCTGCCTGGAAGTGCCCCTGCCCCACCTGAGTGGTTCCCTCAGTGCAATCAGCAGCCAGCTGCGATGAGGCCTTATGACCCCACATTCCGCCCGCTGGTCTGGAACCACACTGGTCCCTGGAGTGTGGCTCAGAAGTGCCTCAGCTACTGGTCCCTCAATCCAGGTGCTCTGGTGTGGGGGTCCTGGGGGAGTCTGGGGTGACAGGCCCAGGTGGGACACCCGGCTGGCCCTGTGCAGCAGGCCAACCAGGCCAGGTGGCTTTTCAGCATCTCCACCATCCCCTCTGCTGGGCAGGGACTGCATGGGACTGCAGCCCTGTTACCGGGGCCCCGGGGCAAAGCCCTGAGGCCGCTTTACCAGGGTTTTGTAGTCGATCTGCTGGCGGATGAGCTTGTCCTCGCTCAGAGAGTAGCGGGCCTCTCCTGTGATGGCGTCGATGGGCCCCTTCTCCATCTGCTGCTTGATGGCACAGAAGAGCGAGAACAGGGGCTCCCCGGCACACTCCTGCATGCAGAGAAGAACTGTGCTGGGCGGACTCTGGACTGACCTCCCGGAGCCTGGTTCTCGAAGGGCTGCTTTCCACTCCTCTGCTCCAGTTCTCTCCTGCTCCTCATCTTCTGTTGTCAGCTCCCCCTTCAGACGTGCATTTCTCCTGGCCCTCTGGACACTGTCTTCCCCGTCCACCCTCTCCTCTCCACCTCCCTGCCTCTTGGCCCCTCTGTTCCTCGTCCCCACCCCCCTCCACTCTCTTCCTCCGAGGCCCATCAGGAGACAGAGGTCTGTGCCCGGGGGCGGGAGTCCTTTGGAAGCAAGGGTATGATTGGAGCCAGGGGGCTCTTCCACCTCTGAGGCACATGGGCGGCTTAGCTGCTGCCACACACAGCTGTGGTCCCTGCCCGGGGGCCCTGACCAGCCTCAGGGAGTCTGGGGCTGGGAGAGGCAGGAGGGGAGGAACAGGGAAAGCAGGGAACTGAGGGATGAATCATTTTGAGGGTACAAGGGGACTGTGGCTTCAGGGCTCACACGGGGTCCTCTCATGGGCTCATCTCCCCCTGGCCTGGGCACAGGGGATTGTCTCTCATGCCAGGACTGACAGGGTGGGGGGTCTCCTGAGACAGTCGGGAATCTGCCCCCTTGGCAACAGTGATGGTGACGAGGGGGACTGCATTTCCTGGTGGGGTTCTAGGAATTAGGCCTGGGGAATGTGGGCTTCAGGGTGTGCAGGGAAGCTAGAGGGTAACAGGCAGCGCCAGTGATACCCCCTTATCCAGTCGTACCTTGAGGAACTTGTAGAGCAGGAAAGTGAACCAGTTGGTCAACATCTTCTCGGCCACTGACTCAGTCCTGTCACAGCAAGACAAAGACAGAAGCAGCTGGTCAGAGGCCAAGGACTGGGAAGGCAGGGGACAGATTCTGCATTGATCTTGCCGCTTCCGACTTTGGGGCCAGATCCTGAGATCCTAAAGAATACTGGGATGCCACGGACTCCTAGAAACCCCAGGGTGATGAGACAAGCTTTGCCTATGAAGCCAGGAGAAAACCTTCTGGTGTCAGGCTCCCGGCTGGGTGTCTGGAGGGAAAGTGCGGGAGCAGCTCTGTCCGTCAGCGCTCTCTGCGGCGATGAGGAACTCTCGAGCTGTCCAGTGGTGAAGCCACCAGCCGCAGGTGCCCACGGAGCACTCAGAATGCCTGAGGAGCGGAATGTTCCATTTTCTTCACCTCTCATTACCTGCATTTGAATGTGCATGTGTAGCTTGCCATCACCACATTGAACAGGACAGCTTTAGAGAACTTTCTAGTTCCCATGGGTGGGTGAGAGAAGAAAACTGAAAAACCTGGGGTCATGCTAATTTGGCAGGGCACAGAAAGGAAGGTGGCAGGAGGAGTGGGTCACGCGACAAAGGCCAGATAGATTCGTCTGGCCCCATCACCTGGAGCGAAAGACTCCCGGAGCTGACACGGACTAAACCTGCATACTTAGCTCATCCTAAGCGGTGCCCAAATGATCCTACTTCAGAGTCCTTTGGAACTCTTCCTGGGAACCCCGCTCGTGTGTGTCATTTGCAATGACAGGAAGTGCCTTCTTGAGTCTAATTTGCATTCTTTGTGCTGCTACCCAAGTCCACTTCTCCTTTTACCTTGGAAGGGAAGCCGCTGTTGCAGCAGGGGTAGGGCCAAAAGACTCTTCGGGTTGCATCCATGTAGAGAAAACAAACGGGACTCAAACTCGTGCTAAGCCTGGGCCAGCTCCAGAGAGCAACGGGCCCACCCAGGTATGTTTGGCTAGACCTGGAACTTGCAGTTGGCCGTAGCCCCGCCACAGCTGGGCGGCTGTGAGCTCCACAGCAAAGTAGGAGGAGACGAGAAGGAAGACTGTCAAAGTGAGGGGGCCAGCCAGGGGCAAGAGGAAGAAAGGGCGATGGAGGAGGGCAGAGGCAGAGAGAGCATCTGGGAGCGAGCGGGTAGAAAACAAGAGGTGGAGACGCGCAGATCCAAAGAGAGGCCACGCCGGGAAATTGTCGGTGGGAGCTCTGGCAGGCAGTGGCAACCCTAGCATTATGCCGGTGGGTGGCTGCGTGGTGGAAGTAAAACAGAAATCAAAATGATCCACCTCGCTGTTTCCAAAGCCGGATGATGGCTCCCATACGTAGCAACCTTCCGGGCGGGTGCCCACGACACAGGGAAAAGCCTGAGGTAAACACCTTGGAAAGCCAAATCTAGCCACTTGGCCCAAGCAGGAGGCCCCACCTTGGACCCAGACACCGAGGATGGGAGGCAGAAGAAAGGCAGAGGCGGACGGTACTGCGGCGTGAGGGCTGGACATGGGAGCTTTCCAGCTTTGTCTGTGTGAAGGCTAAAGGCATCGCACTAACAGCCTAGATGAGAAATGGCCTTCTGGGAGGAGGCAGATGTGAGTGGCAGCCTGGATGGAGTCAGGGAGTCACTGTCCTGGAGAGCCGAAGCCACGGGATATGGCTCGGTGGCCACACGTGGCCATTCAGGTCTCCACAGTGAGGCATCCGATCGGGTGGGGTAGAGCGCCCCAGACCCATGCAGAGCCTCCAGCAGACCCATCAGG
>RCUC01091986.1:0-14958 GCA_003697995.1 Taxidea taxus jeffersonii | reverse complement strand
GCATGTGGGCACAGGGGGAGGGGCAGAGGCAGAGGGAGAGAAGCAAATTCCCTACCGAGCACAGAGCTACAACCCCAAGACCATGACCTGAGCTGAAACCAAGAGTGGGTCAGTTGACTGACCCACCCAGGTGCCCCATCTCTTATTTTTAAAATGGGCCTAGGGGCGCCTGGGTGGCTCAGTGGGTTAAAGCCTCTGCTTTCAGCTCAGGTCATGATTCCAAGGTCCTGAGATCGAGCCCTGCATCAGATTCTCTGCTCAGTAGGGAGCCTGCTTCCCTTCCTCTCTCTGCCTGCCTCTCTGTCTGTCAAATAAATAAATAAAATCTTTAAAAAAAATAAAATGGGCCTAAAGATAAAGAATAGGGACTAGAATGATAGAATATTCAGGTGCATTGAAGTTAAAGTAGGATGTTCTAGAGCTGGCTAACCTGATGAAACTTTTATGTTCTAGATGGAGGTCATGATCTCGGTCTTCATAAGCTTTGATCTGAGGGCTGTTTTTTTTAAACCAAGAATATTGACCTGATTGTGAGTAGGCAAATCAGATCACATTTAGACTAAAAATCTGGTTTTGATCTCACACTATGACATTTATAGTCTGTTGAAATAAAATTTAATTTCTCCAAACTTGAGTGTCCCCTGTCATTTAGTTCACATATTATAGAAAACTGAGCTTCACAGTCTAAATGACTAAGGAAACTATAATGACTAGTACCTCTGGAATTGAGGCTTTTAGAATTTTCACTTAGTAGAAAAGGAAGACACCATTAGTATGCAAGTTTTACCTTAACATGAGAGAACTTCAAATCATTACCCAGCAAAAAGTGCTTTTTCTTCTAGATACTTTTTTTTAAAGATTATATGTATTTATTTGCGAGAGAGAGCGAGCACAAGAAGGAGGCAGAGGTATAGAGAGAGGGAGAAGCCGACTCTCCACAGAGCAGGGAGTCCAGTGTGGGACTCAGTCCCAGGGCCCTGGGATTATGAGATTATAAGCATCTGAGCTGAAGGCAGATGCTTAACTGATGGAGCCACCGAGGCGCCCCTCTTCTGAATACTTTTAAGAGCTCTTGAATCCCTCAAATAGAGTGAGGGGATGTCTCAGGACCCCAAGTAGAGCAAATGTGGAATTGAATTTAAGTAATTTCTTAAGAAACTGAGAGGACTAGTTAAAAACCTGAAAACTTGACTAAAAAGCTACTGCTTGTGAATATTGAGTACATTTGATTGCTTTGTGACTAGAAAAAGTTTAATAAGCACATTGTTAGGCTGTTGCTTGCACACACTCTCCACTAGATCCTTAGATTCAACATTGAGGCATGGCACCTTGGCTCAGGACTATGCAGCCATACAGGACTAAAGACTGGATCTAAGAGCGCCATCTGGTGGTTTTTTGTAGATACCCAAGTTAATGAAAGGGACTCTTCCAGTGCCAGTTCAGCACAGCCATTATAATGACCCATTATTATAATATACATAAGGAATGGGTTTTTTTTTTTAAGATTTTATTTGTTTATTTGACAGACAGAGATCACAAGTAGGCAGAGAGAGAGGAAGGGAAGCAGGCTCCCTGCCGAGCAGAGAGCCCGATGCGGGGCTTGATCCCAGGACCTGGGATCATGACCTGAGCCGAAGGCAGAGGCTTCAACCCACTGAGCCACCCAGGCGCCCCAGGAATGGGTTTTTAAAAATATTTTATGTATCTATTTGACAAAGAGAGAGCACAAGAGGCAGAGCAGCAAGCAGAGGGAGAAGCAGGCTCTCTGCTGAGCAGGGAGCTAATCCCAGGACCCTGGGATCATGACCTGACCTGAAGACAGATGCTTAACTGACTGAGTCACCCAGGAGCCCCAAGAATGTGTTCTGCCATAGTTTCATCTCTGCAGATGTAAGCAACCCATTTAGTAGTATAAGAAGGAACAACAATTAAAGTTGTTATATGAGGATTTTATGATATTTCTAGTCAAGATGCTATTTTGGGGGAGACTCCAATCACTAGAACTCTCCAAGTTCCTAAATGGCAGGATTTTTATTAGAAAGGTAGTACTTAGAGATTGTGACCATTTGCTTTTGACTTGCCTAGTTTACCGTTAATTGAGTCATTCTGTTTTGTAAGAGATTTCCGTGGTTCATATATACGTATGCACATTGCTTGAGACTTATAAAAATAGCATTGCATCCTATTTTTACCAGTCTAGATCACATCCATGAGAATTCACATCACAAATTTAATGTTACAGCCAAGAATAGTACGTTTCTTTCTTCAAGTAACTTGGCAAGTTCCAAAAAGATCCCTCAGTGACTTTCTTCAATTAATTATAGAGCACATAGGGAATTGAAAATTAAAGTAAGTGTGAATGGAGGCCATGTAGATCTCATTTTGTCCTGTAAGTGCTCATAATACCTACTACCTCATAGGGATTTTAAGGTATATAATTTTCATAAAGCCCTTTAAGTTCCTGAGGGGACACTCTCTGTGGTTTAAAATGTTATTAATTTGTATTCTTCTTTCCTGTGTATCCAGCTTACATTCAGACATATTAACTAATCATTATGTGTGTTAGAACTCTGTTTTTTAAGTTTACTTTATAGCAATGTTCATAACAATTCCATAACTTTAAAGTTCACATATTTTTCTTTTTCTAAGAAATGTTTTCTTCCTTTTCAGGTAACAAATATACTTTAGAGACTAGACCAAACCAAGAAGGCATTGATGTAAGACAGGAGCTACTGAAATTCCATTCTACTTATTATTCATCCAACTTAATGGCTATTTGTGTGTTAGGTCGAGGTAAGAATACTTAAAATTTTTCATAGAATTGGATAATCTTGGTTTTCCATTTGACTCTTTCAAAGTACTGGGAGAAGAATATACGGCCTTTTATCTACAGAGAGGCTTTTGAAAATGATCTCCTTGTTGGAGAGTATGTGGAGGGGAATTTTGTTTTTAACTCTGAGTTCTAAAAAGGAGTATAGATGCTTTAAAATGGAGACCTGAGAAAAATATATAGGAGGTACTATACATAAAAAAATATAGTAGGTCCTATAAACATATAAAAGCAAAGAAAGGAAGTATAAACAGAAAGATGAACAGATTTGACCTTGTAAAAATTCAGAAAACTAGGAATGGGATTAAAAGGCAGGTGAAGGCGGGGGCAAAAATCAGATGATGGTACACTGGAAAAATGATTTGGAATATAAATAAAGGTTTAAAGGTTTGACTTTTTATTTATTTTCTTATTTTTTAATTTTATTTTTTTAAATTTTTATTTTAATTCCAGTTGGCTAATATACAGTGTTATATTAGTTTCAGGTGTACAATATACTGATTCAACAATTCTGTACATTACCCAGTGCTCATCACAACAAAAGAGCATTCCTTAATCCCTATCGCCTATTCCACCCATTCCCCTCAACTTCCCCTCTGGTAACCATCAGTTTGTTCTCTGTTATTGTGAGTCTGTTTCTTGATTTGTCTCTCTCCCTCCCGCCCCTTGTTTTGTTTTTTAAATTCCACATAAGAATGAAATCATAAAGTATTGGTCTTTCTCTGACTGACTTATTTCTCTTAGCATTATACTGCCTAGCTCTGTCGGTGTTGTTGCAAATGGTAAGATTTCATTCTTTTTTATGGCTGAGTAATATAATCCATTCTCTCTCTTTCTGTCTCTCTCTCTCTATATATCACATCTTTATTCATTCATTTATGAATGAATAATTCATTCATTTATGAATAATATGAATAATAAATGAATTATTCATTCACTTATGAATGAATAATTACTTCCACATAAACGTTTGACTTTTTAAATGCTAATTAAGTAAGACAATGTACTGTTTCCTCCTGTTAAATTACCATAATTTTGTTTTTGTTTTAAGTAATACTCATTATGGAGGAGCAGTGCCCTTTTTGTATTGGTGATGGTGTATACAATTTATGCAGTTGTTCTAGACTTTCTGGAGAACAGATTAACAAGGTGTATCGCCCTTAAAAAGTTTGTTTTTACTTCTAGAAATGCAGTCTAAGGAAATAACCAGAGTTGTTTAAAAAGTTGATGTACTAGGATGTTTCTGTCAGTATAGTACTAGTGAAAAGGTAGAAATGATCTGATTGCTCACTAATGGAAGATAGGTTAAATAATGATGTTATAGCTATGTAATACGGCATCTTTAGAAAACTGCATCTCTTCTCCCACTTTCTATTCTCCTACCTGCTTTATTTTTCTTTACAACATTTATTACCACCTGAAATATTAAATATTTATTTATCATTGTCCACCATACTAGAAAGTAATGTACTTGAGAATAGAAGCTGTTTTGTTCACTGCTTTGTCCCCAGTGTCTGAGTTAGGGCTTTGACACATCATAGGCACGTGGTAAATATATATTGAATGAATAAATAATTTTATGACAGTGTTTTAGTGACATGGGAAAATATTCCTAATATGTCCAATAGAAAGCAAAAGGACTCTATAAAAACTATGTGCTATATGGTCTTTTTGGGGATTTATAAGAACTTATAATAGACATATGTAGTATAGACATAAGATGAAACAGAAAAACATATATGAGAAATTTAATGTGATACAGTAGTTGAGAATTGTGCTCTAGACTCTTACAACTTGAGTTTGAATTCCAGATATACAACCTACTTGAGCTAACAGATGTTTCAGATCTCTGAACTCTGGTTTTTACTTTTTTTTTAAATTTTTTTTTTTTAAGATTTTATTTATTTATTTGACAGAGATCACAAGCAGGCAGAGAGGCAAGCAGAGGGAGAGGAAGGGAAGCAGGCTCCCAGCTGAGCAGAGAGCCCGATGCGGGGCTCGATCCCAGGACCCTGGGATCATGACCTGAGCCGAAGGCAGAGACTTTAACCCACTGAGCCACCCAGGCGCCCCTAGTTTTTACATTTTTAAAATGGAGGTGTGCTACCTCATGAGTTGTTATGAGGTTTAATCAAGATAATGTGGAAGTGTTTAGCATGGTGCCTGGCACATAGCAAATGCTCCATAAGTGGTAGCTGCTTTTAGCATCCCATAATCATGAGATTATGAGCAACTTTTGTTTCCTTCTTTTTGCATTTGTTGTTTGCTTTCTACTTTTGGCAAATGTTACATTTGTAAGTAGAAAATAAACAACTATATGTATTTTAAGTTGGTTATAGGAACCAGGATATAAAATGGGTCCAAGGAGTGAAGCCAATAAGATAAAGAGTCTCTGAAATTCTGTGTGCTTGCTAACAGTAGCTAGTTCTAGAATGTTAAGTAACCCGGGTATTTAGAGCCTCGTCCTGGGAATATTTTTATCTATGTTGTGTTGAGATAAAAAACACTTGATTTCAGTAAGCACTTACTGGGCAAGTGATAATGACAACAGATGAATCATCCAGGAGGCCTGCCTTCCTTGTTCCCTGTTTATTGGAAGTGACAGAGCAAGTGTCTAAAAGAAACAGATGTTTCAGTTTCCTGATTGCATACACATCACTCTCCTAGTGAGACTGACCTGTGCTCAGTTCAGTGGACTTGATGAGGGCCTGGGAGAGGTGTCCTTGCAGCACAAGAGGTGTGAGGAGGAAACAGGATCTCTCAGGTTTAACAAAAATCTGCTCCTTCTTCTAGCATGATGGGGAGAGAAAGAGTAACCATGTGGAAGGATCTCTGTCACAAAGGGACAAAAAGGTTTTTCTCTGTTCTCCCACAAGATCATCCCTCTAGTTGTGGCAGCACTAATTACCTGGAAACTTGGCAAATAGGTAACTATCAAGTACAGACCCTGGGATTGCCGAGTCCTCATGATGTCACGATGAAAGGGACTTGCTTCCGTGATGTCCCGTAGCGCACTGCAGAGGGGAAAAGACAGACTGCAGGGGCGTCTGGGTGGCTCAGCCTCTGCTTTCGGCTCAGGTCATGATCCCAGAGTCCTGGGATCAAGCCCTGCATCAGGTTCTCCGCTCAGCGGGAAGCCTGCTTCCTCCTATCTCTCTCTGCCCGCCTCTCTGCCTACTTATGATCTCTGTCAAATAAATAAATAAAATCTTAAAAAAAAAAAAAAAAAGACCGCAGTATCATAGAGCTGCTTTTCCTTTAAAAAACTATACTGTGAGGGGCGCCTGGGTGGCTCAGTGGGTTAAAGCCTCTGTCTTCGGCTCGGGTCATGATCTCAGGGTCCTGGGATCGAGCCCCGAATCGGCCTCTCTGCTCAGCGGGGAGCCTGCTTCCCTTCCTGTCTCTGCCTGCCTCTCTGCATACTTGTGATCTCTATCTGTCAAATAAATAAGTAAATAAATAAATAAATAAAAATCTTAAAAAAAAAAAAACAACAAACCTACACTGTGAGCTTAACACTTTAAGGGTACAAATACTCGAAAGGCTCGCCTGGGAGAACCTTGCTCTAAAGGGCCTTGCTCTTGCTAGCCCCTCAGGCTGGTAAAGCTTTGTTTACTGCCCACCTTGTTTCAGGTCACATGTTCCATCTGTGCATAAAGATACCCCTGCCTTCTCTTGCTCCAGATACACTTACTCCATTCCTGAGCTTCCTTGTCCTATAACGAGCAGCCACTGGTCCGCCTTGTATTTGGTTCTGGACATTTTGAGGTACTTTGTACATGTCAAAAAAAAATTGAAGTAAAAATATGTACATTTATTTATTTATTTATTTATTTTAAAAAGATTTTATTTATTTATTTGTTAGAGAGAGCGCGAGCACAGGCAGACAGAGAGGCAGACAGAGGCAGAGGGAGAAGCAGGCTCCCTGCCGAGCAAGGAGCCCGATGTGGGACTCGATCCCAGGACGCTGGGATCATGACCTGAGCCGAAGGCAGCTGCTTAACCAACTGAGCCACCCAGGCGTCCCAAAAATATGTACATTTAATATATGAAGTACAATGCTCATATTCATAGGCCTAAAGGAGAATTTCATACTATATAAAGGCAGATCTCAAGTAGTGATTAAGTGCTCTATGGAAAAGTTCAAAATGGGTTACAGAATATCAAGGGAAATTTCTTACTTGATCCAAATGCTTCCTGACTGTAACAGGTGATTTGAATGTTTATACCATATATAAATACCCTATTGAGGAGACAGAATCAAGGTGAGTGGTTATCTTGTTTATAAAAAGATAACCTTTTGGGCACCTGGCTGGCTCAATCAGAGCATGCCACTCTTGATCTCAGGTTCCATGAGTTCGAGCCCCATGTTGGACATAGAGATTACTTAAAAAGAAAAACAACAACAACAACAAAAAAAACCAATCCTTTTTCCACTTTTTAATTTTTGAATGATGGAAATATGGGTACACAGGGAAAAATTTACTCCACATAGAAAGGTATAAAGTAGAAGTCAAGTTTATCTCTTTCCTCCCATCCTGTGATAACAGTGCCCTTTCCTCAAAAATCTCACCTTAAGTCATTTTTTGTTGTACTTCCAAAAGTGGGATTTTGTTAATATACTCACGTGTAAGTATGCCTGTTAAAAAAATTGAGATTGCCTGCCATTTTCACTTAATAGAGCTTTAAGATATTTTTGTATTAGCACATAGAGATCTCTCCCTTATTAATGACTGCATAAAATTCTTTTTTTTTAAAGATTTTATTTATTTATTTGACAGGCAGAGACCACAAGTCGGCAGAGAGGCAGGCAGAGAGAGAGGGGGAGGCAGGCTCCCTGCTGAGCAGAGAGCCCAATGTGGGGCTTGATCCCAGGACCCTGGGATCACAACCTGAGCTGAAGGCAGAGGCTTTAACCCACTGAGCCACGCAGGCGCCCCTGACTGCATAAAATTCTAATGTATAGACATTTAATAATATTCACATACTCATAGATGTTTAGGTCATCTCTAGTTTTTGTTATTAAAAAATGCTGCAGTGAACATATCATACATCTTTATAAATTTTTCAAGTATAACTCTTTATAAAAGAATATAGGTAGGTGATAACATAGAATAACTTCAGGTGGCCATATCATTCTAACACTAATTACAAGCCTTTGAATGGGTTTGGCACATCATGATACAGAATAATATAATGTTAGACCTTGGAAGAGACTTGTGATCATCTCCCCCAGTGTTATCATTTTACAGAGCCTGAAGTGGTTAACCAGGGTTGTCCAGGTAGTCAGTTGATATGGTTGGTGAAGCCAGGGTTAGGATCCAAGTCGTCTAGTCTCTCCACCCAGGACTCTTTTCACCATTTTGTACTCTTTCCCCACAAAATCACTCACAAGCTCTAACATTTGACTTTTAACAATGGGCTTAGACTGTCTATTTATAAAGTATATGTGATCATCTATGAGCTGATGGTTTAGTATGTGCCTGTTGCCTGTAGATAGTTTTCCAAATGCAGCCAACTCTTCTATTACTGTTTTTTTTTTTTAAAGACTTTATTTATTTATTTGACAGACAGAGATCACAAGTAGGCAGAGAGGCAGGCAGAGAGATGGGGAAGCAGACTCCCTGCTGAGCAGAGAGCCTGATGTGGGGCTTGATTCCAGGACCCTGAGATCATGACCTGAGCTGAAGGCAGAGGCTTTAAGCCACTGAGCCACCCAGGCGCCCTCTTCTATTACTATTTTAATACACGTTTTAAATTTATTGCAAGACAACATTTGTAAAACAGTTTTTAAACCGTAAAGAGCTAGACATATGTGCAGTATAGTTATCGGTATGGCTCAGCTTTAGAAGTTGCACAGACACTAATGAGATTGAACAGAGTGCTTCAATTTTGTCAGATGCAGCTTTAAAAAAATCATAGTTTTTTTTTCTTTAAGCTTTTTTATTTAAACATATAATGTAACCCCACCACCCTCTCCCAACCCCTCTCCCCCCTCCCCTCAGTTTGTTTTATGACATTAAGAGTCTCTTTTGGTTTGTCTCCCTCCCGATCCCATCTTGTTTCATTTTTTCTTTTCCACCACCTTGACCCCCACCCCCATTGCATCTCCACTTCCTCATATCAGGAAGATCATGGGATAGTTGTCTTTCTCCAGTTGACTTATTTCGCTAAGCATAATACGCTCTAGTTCCATCCATGTCGTCGCAAATGGTAAGATTTCATTTCTTTTGATGGCTGCATAGGTTTTCTTTTTAATAGTCCAGAGGTTTTTCAGGAGATCCTAAGGTTTTGTTTAGCTTTACTGAGATAGATTGACATGTAATGTTGTATAAGTTTAAGGTATACAATGTAGTGATTTTATATATGTATAAAATATCCTAAAGTTTTAAGTACTGCCTGTCATGTTACGATTAGTTTAAGTTCTGTTTTCATTATTTTCTTACAGAATCTTTAGATGACCTAACTGATCTGGTGGTAAAATTATTTTCTGAAGTTGAGAACAAAAATGTCCCACTGCCAGAATTTCCTGAACACCCTTTCCAAGAAGAACATCTTAAAGTAAGTGCGTGTATTTCTGTTATTTTTTTCTTTTTTAATTCATGGTCATAATATATGCCTAATTTACCAAAGAGTAGATGAAAAATTTTGGAAGTTTTATTTATACAGGTTTTTTTATCCCTTTTTTTTTTTTTAAAGATTTAATTAATCTATTTTGAGAGAGAGAAAATGAGTGGTGGGGAGAGGCAGACAGGGAGAGAGAGAAGCAGACTCCCCACTGAGCAGGAAGACCAATGTGGGGCTCGATCCAAGGACCCAGAGACCATGACCCGAGTTGAAGGCAGACACCCAACTGACTGAACCACCCAGTTTCCCGTTTGTACAGTTTTTAATATTTGTTTGGATAGTTGAATCAATTTTGCATTTATTAGGGATATGTATCACCAAAGAGATATTGATATATATCTGATCTTTGCATACTGAGAGTAGTTTTGGTAGTAGGAGCCTTGCTAAACTGTAGAAGCTGTTCTCCAGTGCCAGAAGGCAAGCATATTGAGCCACATGGTCGAGGGGACCAGACATGGGCTGTACACCAACTATAATGAAAGTCCATTTAGAAGGAGTGCAAGCCAGTTACTGTTTGTGGTCAGTACAGTTTTCTCTGGGGCAATTGATTCTCTTGAATTTGGAATTTTTCCATGAAAATCTGTATTCTTCATAGTTCATAAATATTTTATTCAGTAGGAGTTGATATAGCTAAACTTTCTTGATTTTTTTTTTTCCAGCAACTTTACAAAATAGTACCCATTAAGGACATTAGGAATCTTTATGTGACATTTCCCATACCTGACCTTCAGAAATACTACAAATCAAATCCTGGCCATTATCTTGGTCATCTCATTGGTCATGAAGGTCCTGGAAGTCTGTTATCAGAACTTAAATCAAAGGGTAAGTCTTTTGGGTACCAGCTTCTGAGGGTAGTACCCCACATCCTTTTACTCTGGCTTTCATTTTCTCCTAGATTTTTTTGTGTGAAGGAACATTTTTGGATGAGACAGTTTTGGGTTTATGGGAGAGTGAGGTGGTGGTTGTTAGTGTGCTTATGTTTTTTTGCTCTGGGTTCCCCCTGCACCCCGCCATAATTTGTTTTACTCTTCAATATTGTGCATTGAGGCTTAGATTTTTCAAGAGATTGTGCTGAATGTTTTAAATAACAGAAAGGTTCAAAAGTAAAAGCTCACATTGGATATTCTTTATCATCTCTGTGGAATAATAGTATGCATTATTTATTTGCTTGTTCTTATCTACCAGACCAGAGGTTGTACTAGGATCTAGTTAGTAGGTGATTTCCAAGGCCCCTCTCAACTCAGGCTCTTCTTTTATGACTTGAAGAGTCCTGAGGAAACCTCCCAACCCAAAAAATCCCTTTGGTCTTCCACAGTGTCTGAAATGGTTTTTCTGAACCAGTTTTTTCTGTTCTTTTCTGCAAGTGGACCATTCTGATATCTTGGGAACATATAGTATAAATTAAAAAAAAATTCTTTATCTTAAAAGAAGCCACACATACAAGCCTGTTTTGATTTCCTTTGAATGTTACAGGCTGGGTAAATACTCTTGTTGGTGGACAGAAGGAAGGAGCCCGAGGTTTTATGTTTTTTATCATTAATGTGGACCTGACTGAGGAAGGATTATGTAAGTATTGACCTGTTTGTTTTTTAATGAAAATTGACTTCTTATGATAAATTTTTAAAAATTTCTTAATGCTGTGGATCTGTTTTATGTTTTACATAGTAAAGCCATAAAGCCTTTCATTCATACAATTCATCCATTGTATTTTTTATGTGCAGCTTGGCCTTCATTTCATGGATAATTTTTTCCTCCTTAACAACCTGTCATTATGTTGCATTTGTGAAAATGTGTCCTTGGCCTTTCATTGGCTCATTAACTTCCCCAAAGTCCCTTCTGTCCCGTGTCCTAGAGCCTGGAGGGCCGTGTGTGGAACCCTAAAACCAGTGTCAGGGAGGTGAGGACTCCATTTCTACCTACCTGACTTCACCTTAGGAGTGAGCTCACTGCTTTGAAGGATTCAAGGACTGAATGGTTTTTAAGTGTGCCCCTTTTTTCCAGTACACGTTGAAGATATAATTTTGCACATGTTTCAGTACATTCAGAAGTTACGTGCAGAAGGACCTCAAGAATGGGTTTTCCAAGAGTGCAAGGTAATTTTATTTCACCAAAATTTTTCTTAAGGAAATTTTTCAGGAAACATATATATGTGAATTAATTTAAATTTAAGGCCCAATGAAACTTTTAAAGTTTTTGGGTTTTTTGTTGTTGTTATTTAAACTCTAAAATCTTGCAATGTGTAATAGCTTTAGTTGAAGCTTAGTTGTACTACTCTGATTGGCTAGCTGGGGCACAATTAGGGCTAAGGCATCAAGTAACTTTTTTCTCAGAGGGAAAAAGGAATTGCTTTTCTGTCCCTCAGAACAAAGCCAGTAGTTTCTTGAGCTTGTATCTATCAGGTCATGCCTTACTGTTTGCCAAAAGCTTCATGAGCCTCTGTCATTTTCAGATCTGCTGACAAAAATCTACAGTGAACTTTCAAAGAAACTGTGAATTGTTTTATATATGATTATGTTCTTTTTTTTTTTTTAAGATTTTATTTACTTATTTGTCAGAGAGAGAGGGAGAGAGAGCGAATGAGCACAAGCAGAGTGGCAGGCAGAGGCAGAGGGAGAAGTAGGCTCCCCGCCGAGCAAGGAGCCCGATGTGGGACTCGATCCCAGGACGCTGGGATCATGACCTGAGCCGTAGGAAGCTGCTTAACCAACTGAGCCACCCAGGCGTCCCTATGATTATGTTCTTAAAAGTGCTTTTATTGTTGTATGTTTGGAAAAGCCTGGCTATCTCTTACTATTTTTTAATAAGACAAATGTTCTTGTTCGGAATTTTACTATTATTACTTTATTTTTAAAGTTCGATTTATTTGAGAGAGACAGTGTGCACAGGGGAGAGGGACAGCGGGAAGAGCAGTGTTTAAGCAGACACAGGGCTCGATCCCACAACCCTGAGACATGACCTGAGCCAAAACCAGGAGTTGGACACTCAACCAACTGTGCCACCCAGGCGTCCCTGCCAGAATTTTAAAGCCTTCTTTTAAATGTTTTTTAGAAATATGTGCTTTATAGTTAAGGCTTACTGAGATTCTGAAATGTATTTTCAAATTGAGAGAAATCCCGGCGCCTAGGTGGTTCAGTGGGTTAAGCCTCTGCCTTCGGCTCAGGTCATGATCTCGAGGTCCTGGGATCAAGTCCCACATTAGACTCTCTGCTCGGTGGGGAGCCTGCTTCCCCCTCTCCCTCTGCCTGCCTCTCTGCTTACTTGTGATCTCTCTCTCTCTGTCAAATTTAAGAAAAAAATAATCTTAAAAAAAAAAGATGAGAGAAATCCTGTTTTTTTGTGGGTTTTTTTTTTTTCAAGATTTTATTTATTTGAGAGAGAGAGTGAGTGAGAGATAGCACAAGTAGGGGGAGCAGCAGGCAGAGGGAGAAGCAGGATCTCTGCTGAGCAGGGAGCCTGATGTGGGACTTAATCCCAGGACCCTGGGATCATAACCTGAGCCAAAGGCAGCTGCTTAACCAACTGAGCCACCCAGGTGCCCAAGAGAAATCCTTTTTACTTAGGTTAAAGTTTAAAGGGATACTCTGCTTGTGGAACTTAGGATAGGAGCTTCTAATCTGGGTGCAGTTCTCTGAATGGATCAACGAAATGATCATCTGTGTAACTGTTGATCTTGCAAAGTTCTTCTACAGTTCTCCTAATTCTTTGACTAATAGTTTCAATAATTTAGGCTAGACAATCATATTCTGTTTTGGTTATCTTCATTCGTGTTCTGTACATTTCTAAATCAAGCATAGCTGATTTTTCCTGATAAAATATGGAGTAGAAAGTCTTTGGTACAAGCTAGACACTAAAGAAAGAACTTTTTAAAAGTATTTCTAAGTAGTAGTTGACTTACATGTAATTGGATTAATTTTCCATTTTAGGACTTGAATGCTGTTGCATTTAGGTTTAAAGATAAAGAGAGGCCACGGGGCTATACCTCTAAGATTGCAGGAATATTGCATGTAAGTTTGTTATTTTATGCATACATTAGTATATAGAGTATTATTGTGATCTTGCATATATTACCTTCAGTACTACGTGAATGATAAAAATGGAAACTGTAGTATAAAACTTCAGACATTGTAGCAACCTGGCAAACTTTGATGTCAAACCATGCTTAAAATCTTAATTTTCATCACCCTAAAAATTATCATCTATAATATTTTTCATTACAGAGGCATTTTCCTTCTTGGATTTAAATGCTTTTCAATTCTACAATGTATCATTTGCTAATTGTGTTAAAGCTACGTAGATCGTCTACTGTTCTCCATTTCTGTTGCTACTACCCTAGTCTGAGTTACCATTATTTCTTGCCTTGACTACCATTATAATCTCTTACTTGGGATCTCTGTTTTCCCTCTTGTTTCACACTATAGTTTATTTTTCCGGCCTCAGTAATATTTTAAAAACCAAAATCAGATTGTTTGTCTTCTCTGTGTAATCCTTCAGTAGTTTCCTATCAGTTAGAATAAAATCCAGAATGTATTGTTGGATTACAAAGTGATCTGCCTGACTCTCTAACCCTGTTCTAAATGACTCCCCAACCCATCTCCCTGTTCTCTTTCCCCTCCAGCTGTACTGGCTGCCTGCCTGCCTAATCTTCAAGTGTTAAGTTTATTTTCCCTCATGGGACCTTTTACATTAGCTGTTTTCTCTACCTAGAACTGTCCTCTCTCTTCTCTTTGCATGGCTTGGTTCTTATTTGGGTTTCCACTTAAGTGTGCCTTCCTCACAGAGATCTTCCCTGACCTCTCAGTCATGCCCTGCCCCTTTTTATTTCATAGCACCTGTCACTATAATGACACAGTTTGTTTATTGTCTGCCTCCCTCCCAATTAGAATATAAACTCCTTGGGTCCAGTAAGTGAAGGGGATTAAGAGTGCACTTACCGTGATGAACACTGAGCAATAATATAGAATTGTTGAATCACTGTATTTGTACATCAAAACTAATATAACACTCTATGTTAACCATACTGGAATAAAACAAAACAAACAAAAAACTCTGGTCACTCTCCTAACTTACATGTTCATTGTTGTTCTATATTTTAGTTCAGGCTTGAGTCTTAATCCCCAAATGAATTATTGTTATTATTAACTGCATTATGGTATACTAGAAAAGGGAATATAAGCTCATTAGGGAGCAGGGACATCATCTGTCTTGTGGCACAGAGTAGATGTTTGTTAAATATTTGTTGAACGAGTGACTCAGTCTGTCTCAGTATATTGGAAGTTGCTCTTACTAATAAAAAGCATCTTCGACATTATTTTTCTTCACTAGCCAAAAATATAAGCCATTCCTCCCCCAGCAAGTTTCTAAATGCTTTTCTAAATTTCATTCATAGAAATTTGAGAGGAAATTCTGTTTATAAAAATTGATGTACTTTATAGTAAGAATCCTATAGATGTCAGCATTTCACATCAAATTTTTTTCGTTAACAAGGATTTTTTTTTTTTTTT
>RCUC01091982.1:0-11592 GCA_003697995.1 Taxidea taxus jeffersonii | reverse complement strand
CCAGAGGATGAGGGCTGTTTGTTTGCCTGTGAAACCAACCCTGTGGTTAGAAGGGAGAGATTTTTCAATCTCACCGCTGACCTCTGGGGAGGGAAGTGCTGGATCCAGATTGAGTTCAATCGCCAATAGCCAATTATTTAATCAATCATGCTTCTGTATTGAAGCCTCTGTAAAAACCCAAAATGATGGAACTCTGAGTGCTTCCAGGTTGGTGAACATGTGGAGATTTGGGGACTGGTGTACTCCTTCAGGGCTTGGAAGGTCCATGTCCTTCCCCCATGCCTCACCTTACACATTTCTTCCATCTGGCTGTTCCTAAGTTATATCCTTTTATAATAAACCTGCAATTTAGTGAGTAAACTGGCTTCCTGAGTTCTCTGGACCTCTAGCAAATGAATCAAAACCAAGGAGGGTTCCCCAAACCAAGGGTTGTGGGGACCCTTGATTTATAGCCAGTCAGTCAGAAACACAGGTGACAACCTGAACTTGAGACTGGCATCTGAAGGGGCAGTCTTGGGACACCAGGCCCTTAACCTGTGAGACCTGATTCTATCTCCAGGCAGGTAGCGTCAGAATTGAGTTGAATTGCAGGACACCCTGGTTTCACAGAGATGCTATTGGGAGGAAAAAAACAACAAACAAAACAAAACAAATCTATGCACTATAATTGATGTTCAGAATCCAGGTATTAGTTCTACCTCTGATGAAGAAGGAGACTCCAGGTACAAGTATATGGAGGCTCCATCAGGTTTTACTACTCAGGTTCAATATGCCCCCTCTAGTGATCATATATTAAGTGCTCTCTCAGATACTAAGTCAATGAGCAAAGTGTCTCTCTGAAGCTCAAACACTGAGTGTTCAGCTTGGATGGCAGTGATCTCCACTGGAAGATAAGTTTCCAGTTCACTCTTCAGCTGCATTTAGCACTAGAAAGTATTTTTTTAAGATTTTATTTATTCATTTGACAGAAGAGATTACAAGTAGGCAGAGAGGCAGGCAGAGAGAGGAAGGGAAGCAGGCTCCCTGCTGAGCAGAGAGGCTGACAAGGGGCTCCATCCCAGGACCCTGAGATCATGACCTGAGAAAAAGGAAGAGGCTTTAACCCACCGAGCCACCTAAGCACCCCTAGAAAGTATTTTTTCCTTATTCAATGCTGCATGGAGATTAGGTAGGTGTAGAATAAACTTTATAATTCACCATTGATTTCATTCTCTGAGGATGAGGGAAATCAAGTATTGGAAGCAGCTGAACTCTGTTAACAGTTACCCAACACTTCAGGGTTCTTAGGAGAACTTGGTTTTTCATGATAAAATAAGTGATTAGTCACTTCAGTGAAAAATTAGGCCAGTCTGTAATATAAATGACATTGTTGAGTTTTTAAATATTCTATGTGGAATATGTAATGGACTGAATTATGTCCTCTCAAAATTTGTATGTTGGAGTCCCAATCCCTAGTCCCTCCAAATGCAACTCTATATGAAGACAGTGCCTTTCAAGAGGAAATTAAAGTAAAATGATATCATATGATCCATATAGAACTCATGTCTTTATGAGAGGAAGAGATTAGGGGGAAGATCCCCCTCAGAGGAAAGACCACAAGAGGACACAGCAAGAAGGTAGCCATGTGTAAGACAAGGACAGGGGTCTCAGTAGAAACCGAATCTGCTGACACCTTGATCTTGGACTTCTCACCTCCAGGGCCATGCAAAAATAATTTTCTATTGTTTAACTGATCCAGTCTGTGATATTTTCTTTTTTTTTTTTTTTAAGATTTTATTTATTTATTCATGAGAGACAGAGAGAGAGAGAGAGAGGAAGGGAGAAGCAGGTTCCCCACTGAGCTGGGAGCCTGACCCCAGGATCATGACCTGACCTGAAGGCAGACACTTAACAATCTGAGCCACCCAGGTGCCTCAGTCTGTGATATTTTCTTATAGCAGCCCTGGCAAAGTAATACATGATGTTTGCTGAAACAATTCCAGTCATTTCAAAAAAACTCTTCTTGGCACTTTCCCCCTTGACCACCAGCTTAATTCATCAGGGGCAAGAAACAGTTCAAAGGATAGAATTTGTTTTCTATAACAAGGCCCTGATGTGGTGGTGAATAATAATAGCAGGGATGTGATAGTGATAATAATAATTGACAGCCAAACATGACAAGCACAGCTGTATTAGTTATCTATTGCTATTAAACTAAGTATCCCAGAATTTAGTAGCTTAAAAGCACCATAAATATTTCTCATTTCACAATTGCTGTGGCTTAGCTTGGTGTTTCTGTCTTAAAGTGTCTCATGAGGGTACACTCAAAATATTGGCTTATTCATCTGAAGACTTGATAGGGCTGGACAGTCTTCTTCCAAGATGGCTTTTTCCCTTGGCTGTCGGCAGGCTTTAGTTCCTCACCCTGTGCACCTCTCCAAAGGGCCTCTCATGTCCTCATGACATGATAGTTGACTGGCTTCCACCAGAGCAGGTGGAACGTTAAGGTCAAAGAGCTGCCTCCTTTGATCATGAGCAGGACTCTTTTGGCCATGGGGCTACTTATGGAAGTAAAGGTGGGAGTAAGCAATTTCCTGAGCCCTGCATGCTGCCCAGAAGTATCCTGATGTTGACTGGTGACAGGCTTTGATGAAATCAAAACCAGACACTCTTTTCACTGACTCCAGGGAATTCGCATGCCCAAGGCTCATTTCGTGGAGGCTCCTGGAGGTGGAGAGAACTGAGGGATAGCATATTCCCTCTTTCTGGGCCTCTCCCTATTCACAATCCTTATCAGAAGAAATTCCTTCTGATAAGTTGTTCGTCTGTCAACCCAGTCCACAGAAGGCATCCCATCTTTCTTCATGGAAACCACTTTGGATAAATAGTCTACTTCCCTTGGTGGACTCTCCTAGTGTACACAGAGCAGATTGAACCTAAGTTCTCTACTTATTCATAACTCAACATTTTAAGTTCCTTCTGTACGTCAGGTGATTAGATTTCTGACCATTCTACTATATGGCTTATAGTTTGTTTTTCTTCCTCTTAGCTACAGCAGATGGCTAGAACACAGGTATTTCCCCTCACATTTTAGAATAGGATCAACAGAATCAACCAGGGCATTGGTACTTTTTAAAAGCTCCTTAGTCCTTCCTGTTCAATATTTGGTCTGTAGCTAAGAGGCAAGGGCATCATCTTGGAACTTGTTAGAAAATCACTCTCAGGCTCCACCCAGAACTACTGAACGAGAATCTACACTTTCACAAGACCTGTAGATGATTCCTTAGAGTCATTGACACTTAAGAAGCACAGCCCAGATTATTCAAAAGTGCTTCTCAAATTGAGAGGTTTGGATCCAGATCTCTGGGCTTTTCTTACATATTCCAGCCTTTCTGAACATTGCTGGATATCCGGGAGCCCCTGAAAAGGAGATGAAGGTCCTTCCTGGAGACTCTGAGTGGGAGAGGAGAAGCTCCCAGCTCAAGCTCCAGCTTCACATTATCTACTGGGTCCCCCAACAATACGTTTGTCCTGAAATAGGTGCTCAGTGTGTCAGATCAATGAAGGAAAAAGGAATTCTTGACCCTCAAAACACCCTTGGGCTTCCCTTTAAGGAATGGGTGTATGAATATTTTAATCATGCTGTAAAGATCAAGGCTGCCCAAAGTATTCTCCTTAAGAATCAAGAGACAAACATTGAACATGCAGTTTCCCTGGTGTGAGATACGGCCTGGGAATCTATCTGTTGAGAGTGTGTCAGTTGACTCTGAGGTTTGAGAAATCTTTTAGAAGCATGGAACTAAGTGGTCAATTTTTTCCCCCTAAATTATTTTTGCAAATCTATATTCATCACCAAACATATTTAAGTAGACATCTAGATTTTTTTCATACTAAGCTTAAACCCTGTAAAGGATGTAATTTCTGGCCCAAAATAAAAATGGGCATTTTAAGTAAATAAAACTGTTAATATCATTCTTTTAAGTGTATCCAAAAAATATAAATAACATTGGGTTCTGATATTCACCATCATCCATTTAAAAAATGTGAGCATGAGCTCTTAGTAATGGACAGAACATTTACATTGTTTTTTTTTCTCATTTAATCTTCCCTTATAGTTCACTTCCCTCATAGGATTTTATAGAACATGATCTATTTTATGCTTGAGAAAATTTTATTGTTCACCCTCTTTGTGTGTTCTCCTATTTCTCATATTTATAAATTGATATCAAAATTTAAAAAATAATTTCCTGGAAGCATAAGGTCCCAATTTTTTTGATTTATCATTATAATGATCAATAATATGGAACTGATAAAAGCATGTAAATATATTATAAGTTTTTACAGGTAATTTTTAAACATAATAAAATCTTACTGGAAAAATAGCTCTTATTTCTACTCTTAAAAGAAAAGAAGGAGTGCTTGGGTGGCTCAGTGGGTTAAAGCCTCTGCCTTCGGCTCAGGTCATGGTCCCAGAGTCCTGGGATCGAGCCCCCAATCGGGCTCTCTGCTTGGCCAGGAGCCTGCTTCCTCCTCTCTCTCTGCCTGCCTCTCTGCCTACTTGTGATCTCTGTCTGTCAAATAATAAATAAAAAAATTTTTTTTTTCAATTTAAAAAAAGAAAAGAAAAATCTCAAAATTATTTAGTTACAAGCACTTATATTTTATTACTGTCTTGCTGCAAAGGGAAAGGTTTCAAGCAAGCAAATCAAAGATTCACTCTTGTTAGGAACATTTTGTAGGAAAATAGAATAGTTAGTCATCACCATCATTAACACCAAATCTAAAAGGAAAAGATTAAATGTCAATAACTTCACTGGCAGTCATCTCAGGGAAAGGATGACTAATTTTCAAAAATACATTTTGGTCCTATTAAAGTTTATCAGACAACTGTCTTAGCTCTTGGTCAGGAATGCTGACTCCTTGCTATAAAGAGTTTGCCAAGGACATCATGCAGAGAAGGAGTGGGAAGTTTCTTTCAGTCTGGACCAGGATATCTCAACCCAGGCACTACTGACATTTTGAGCTGGATAACTTGAGGTGGTGTGGGAGGGATTTTCAGCAGGGAGGGAATTCTGAATATTATAGGATGTTTTAACAATATCCTTGATCTCTACCCACTAGATGCTAATAGTGATAATCAAAATACCAGGACAGTCGGGGAGCCTGGGTGGCTCAGTGGGTTAAAGCCTCTGCCTTCGGCTCAGGTCATGATCCCAGGGTCCTGGGATTGATCCCAGGGTCCTGGGATTGAGCCCCGAATCGGGCTCTCTGCTCGGCAGGGAGCCTGCTTCCTCCTCTCTCTCTGCCTACTTGTGATCTCTGTCTGTCAAATAAATAAATAAAATCTTTAAAAAAATACCAGGACAGTCAAAAAACATTGCTGGGGGTACCTGGGTGGCCAAGTTGGCCAAGCATCCGACTCTTGATTTCAGCTCAGGTTATGATCTCAGGGTCATGAGATAAAGCCCTGAGCTGGGCTCTGTGCTCGGTGGAGCACCACTTGCATGCCCTCTTTCTCTAAATAAATACATAAAATCTTAAAAACAAAACAAAACATGTCCAGATATTATCAACTGCACCTTAAGGAGCAAAATTACCCCTTGCTGAGAATTACCACACTAGAATGAGACAGGCTTCGACATGGATTCTATTTTTAGTTTTTCAGGATGGAAATGTTGAAAAAATATATAATAAATAAGTCCATGAGAATAGAAGGGGTTTTCTTATAGCAGCTTCACTTACTCCTTTGAATGCCTTCTGGGCTATATGCCCCAAAACCAAAGGATTATTATGCAGTTATTCTGCTCTGGCATTCTGTTCTCACCTCTGTTTTAAATTGTCACATTGATTGTTGCCCAAGGAAGATTTGACACTTAGGGCTACACATGTTAAATTGAACCTGAAAAAGTGAAAAAGCCTTTCTCCTGTTAGGTGGAAGTGGGAAGAGGAAATCCCAAAGCCACTGGTGTTTTCTCAGGTGGAGGGCACATGGCTGTTGAGGATTTGTAAAGGAATTCCCTTAAATTTTAATCTAATTGGTCAGCAACTAGTTTGGGCAAGTGTGTTTCTAAGAGTTCCCTGGGCAATTCTAATGTGTGACAGGATAAAAACCACAGGCTTAAACCTCATATATTAAATGGCTTACAAAAGTGATGAACTAAAATATCACTTTTAGGGGGATGGGAGGTAGGATTTGGGCTAATTCAGAGATTCAGAGAGTGAGCTACTGCTAAAATCACCAGAAGGATCTCTGTGGAGAGTTTTGAACCATATTATTCCACGTCATCCCACCATACATGGTACCACTGACTATGTTATTAACTAGTGAATTATAAAATTAAAATGTCTTGGGGCACCAAGCTGATTCATTCAGTGAAACAAGTGACCCTTGATCTTGGGCTGGTAGGTTTGAGCCACACATTTGCTATAGAGCTTACTTACAAATAAAATCTTTTTAAAAAATTAAAAAATTAAATTAAATTAACATATTTTTTAGATTATTTATTTATTGATTTATTTGAAAAAGAGAAAACAAGAGATAGAGCACAAGAGAAGGGGGAGGGAGAAGCAGACTACCCTCTGAGCACGGAGTCAGACACAGGGCTTGATCCCTGGACCCTGGGATCATGACCTTGCCCAAAGGCAGATGCTTAACCAACTGAGACACCCAGGTATCTAAATTAACACATCTTTAAATTTGAAGTACCTAACTGGTCATTCATAGGCCAAATAACCACACACATGTGCTTTATTTGGCATCATCACATTTTACAATTTTAAGCATTACTTTCAAGCATTTTAGAAATAAGGAGACCACATAAAATTTATAAATTTCAGTGCTGTGCTTGGAAAACAGATTGGCAACCACCAGCATTGCCATCAGGCAGAAATCATCTAAAACCGAGTACCATCTGATTCTTTAGAATGGCTAAATCTATTTCTAAATCCATCCATGTACATTTATTCAACAAATATTCTTGAATGTCTACTGTGGTCCAGGTCTTTGGTATAGGTCAGTGAATGAAACAGACAAAAGTCACACTCTTCATGGGACTCAAATTCTAGCAAGGCTGGTAGGCAATAAGCACATTAAATTAGTAATCACATGGTCTATTAGAAGGGGATGAGAGCCATGGAAAGATGCACAGGACATATAGCAGGGCAATGGAGCAGGGGATTCTAAGGGGAGGGAAAGTGGGCATTTTAAATAGGGTGGTTGAGGTGGACTCCATTGAGAAGCAGTTCTGCCACAAAGATCTGGATATAGGACAAGAGCCAAGAGGATGTCTGTATGAAAAATATCCCAGAAATAAGGAACAAGTGCAAAGGTCCTAATGTAAGAAGGGCAGTGTGGCTGGAACAGAGTGGGACAGGGCAAAGTACTAGGAACTTGTAGGGGTTCAGGAAGACTTTCTCACTATTGGGACTTTCTACTGTGGAAACCCATCACTTATTTAACCCTGCTTTCTTATTGGAAATGCCCAGAGCTACTTTAAAGGCCCAAAAAGCAGTTCTTCCATAACTCCCAGGCAAGATTAAGGACCCTCTGTTACAATACCACTTCGAATTTCATTTGTCACATTTACACAGAATGGCATTTTATTTGTTTATCTACTTATCAATTTATCCCACTTTATTGACATATAATATTGTATAATTTTAAGGTGTACAACATGTTGGTTTGGTAAGAAAGGAATTTTTAAAGTCATATCAGGTTGTGGTACTTTAGAACATTTTAATTAGCAAACTGGATTTCTGTTCTAATTCTGTGACTTGGATGCATGGAAGGAGTGGGAATACAAATATTTTTTTGGCTGTCAGGGGAGCTTGAAGCCCTCCTTTCCCTCAAAGAAATCCATAGGCAAAGAGGGCTATAAGGGATAGGGAGGGATAGCCTGAGATTCAATTTAGAAGATGCTAAGGGAAGGGAGAGTGAAGAGGGTGATAGGTGACCAGAGTGAACCTTTGCATATGAACCAGCATATGACCTTTGACCCTTGGAAGCAGACTCAGAATGGAGTGGGCTCATGTCCATAAAATGGGGATTAAAGTGGGGAACGCTGGGCATCCCCTGGGAGCTGATTCTTCCAGTTCAGACCACCTGGGCAATTGGGGAGTGAGACCAGCTCTTCTCCCTGTCTGTGGGGACAGAGAGAAGACAGGTTTTTGTTCTCCAAAGTTGTAGTGATCTGTGAGAACTTTCTAGCACCTGGAAGAAGATATGTGCCCTTTTAGGTTCCTTTAGCTTGAGCTCTGTTGGAATAGCTGTGTGGCCCCTTCCCTAGCCCCTGCTGACCCCTGATAGCTCAAGACCCAGCTAAATTGGAGATAAGGTGGTGGAGGACAGAGAGAGGAGGGGGCACTCTCATCACCACCCCAACCTGACAGGCAGCCCCTGGACCTGGCCCTGAAGCCCCACCCACCCTCTTTCCTTGTTGGGAGTGATTTGCATGGAAGATTTGGCAATCACTCTGGTCAACAGCCAAAAATTCAAATAGGTTGTTCAGAAACCTGACTGGAGCTGCCTTTGGATATTAAAGACTGGATTTTAATGGTCTTATAAAAGGGGTGGGATCTCCTGATCTGACCTCACTCAGAAAGGCCTTTGGAGAACAAGGTGAGCGCTCCACTGGAGCAGGACTTGGTGTAGCTGAAAGCAAGAGAAATTTCTCAATGTAACAGAAACAAGGACGCTCCAGCTTTTACCTCCCTTGTGACCCAGAGTGGGAAAATATGGAGGCCCACCAAATCATCTGGAACACTCCTGGGAGTGGTGAACTAATAAGTTTGGTATCTTTCATTTTGCTTCTCTTAAACCTTGGTGGACAAACATTTTCTGTAAAATGGTAAATATTTTAGCCATCAGGAGACATACAGCCTCTGTTGCAGGGCAGGACTCTGACATAGTAATGCCAAAGCAGCCACCAAGAGAAGCCTTAAATCAGTGATCACTGATGTGTCCCAATAAAACTTTATTTGTGGACATTGAAATTTGAATGTAATAATTTTCACATGTCACAAAATATTCCTTTGGTTTTTCCAGTGCACATTTAAAAAAATGTAATAGGTGCATAGTAAGTGTATTATGTATATGATATAAATGACATATCATTTATATATATACAAAATATATACATACACACTAAGTAACAAAACAAAACAAAACAAAAAACACTTAATGTAAAAAACCTTTTTGCTCACTGGCTGTGCAAAAACAGAAGGCGGGCCAATCCTTGTCTTAAACCATTTGCAAAAATGCAGCTAGCATCCTCCTAGTGAATTGCAAAATAAATTTAATGGGCCATAATCAGCTTATGGGAAAAAAAGTTAGAATTTTTCATTCATTCTAAGATCCCATCAACTGTAAGACACAGCATTATTTCTCCTATCTATCACCATACAATACAAATAATATATGCTGTCAAAAAAACTATTAAATGTTACTGATGAGATGCAGTCTTACTTCACAAATGGGAAAATATAAACACTAACTGTTCTTTAGCATCAGTGAAATTTGAAAACTGCCATAGAAGGTTGCATATCCATTGTAGGGAGGGTATTCTTTCACAGAACTTGTGTTTCAACCACACCTACATACTGGCTAGAATGTTTCTCTTGCATGATACTGTTAAATCATTTGGATTTGGATTTCACTAAAGGCTTGGAGAGCCTGGAATTAGTGAGTTTGGGTCTGTTGTACACATAAATGATCATATTGATAACAGCTGCTAATTATTTGTGTAGCAAAGATTTGACATTGACAGTATGCCAGACATTGCTCTAGGAACTTAGGATGCAGCAGTAAAGGAAAAACAAGTCCCTTTCCTCCCTCAGTTTACAGTCGAGTGGGTGGAGATAGAAAACAAAAGCAAGATGCATTTACATAGAGTTGACCCTCGACCAGCATGGAAGGGGTTAGAGACACCAACTCCTTGCACAGTAGAAAAATCTGTGTAAACTTTTGACTCCTCCAAAATCCTACCATTGATGGATGCCTAACTGATAGTATAAACTGTCAACTCACACATATTTTGTATTTGCATGTATTGTATATTGTATGCTCATAATACAGTAAGCCAGAAAAAAGAAAATGTTATTAAGAAAATCATAAAGAGGGGTACCTTTTTGAGTCAGTAGAACATGCAACTCTTGAATTCAGGGTTGTGAGTTCCAGCCCTACATTGGGAGTGTAGGTTACTTAAAAATAAAATCTTTAAAAAAAAAATCACAAGAGAAAATACATTTATAGCACTGTGCTGTATTTATTGAAAAATTTTGCATTTAAGTGGACTTGTGCAGTTCAAACCCCTGTTGTTCAGGGTCAACTGTATTGGGTGTTAGGCAGGTGATAAATAATATGTTAAGAAATAGTGTTGGGGGTGAGTAGGGCATGTGAGTTCAGAGAGGTGGTGGTTTTTGATATCATGGTCAGGGAAGCCTTGCTAAGAACCTGTGGACTTGAAGCAGCCCAGGAGACAGGATGGGGATATCTGAGCATTCAAGGCAGGGGGAGCCACAAAATTCCTAAGGAAATATAGGCTGTGATGCCTTCAAGATTAATGGAGTAGCTGCCGTGGAGAGAGGGAGAGGTAGGAAAAACAAGGACTGGTGGGTATGGGCCAAAGGCCTAGGGCTCTTTTTGACATTTCATGTTCATTAGACTTTCTTCTGAGTGAGTTGGGAAGTCATTGGAGTTCTATAAGCAGAAGACTTTCTACCAGCTCTTACATATTTTAACAGGAGTACTGGGAACACTATGGGAAGATATGGCAAAAGAGGTATGAGGCTGGAAACTTCTGTAATGATCCAGGGACAGAACATGGTATCTTCAAACAGGATCCAGGAAGAGAATAAGATGCCTGTAGTCATGATCCAGGGAGAGAACGTGGTGTCTTGGACCAGGGAGAGGGCAGTAGGGGTAGGAAAGAGTGTTTGGGTCCTGGATATCTTTGGAAAACAGAGCAGGAAGTGTTTGCTAATTGGTTGGCTGTGGGGTAAGTGGAAAAGATTGGCAAAGGATGTCTCCAAAATTTATTAACTGAGTGATTAGAGTATTAGCTCAGAAAAGGAACACTGAACAAGATTTTATTTTATTTTTTTGATTTAAAAAAAATTTTTTAGGGGGCTGAAAAGATCTAAATTTTGGTAAGATTGGCAAGAGAACTTAGATACCCAGAGGGTACATCTGGGCGTAGGAGAAGGCTAGTGCAACGCCTAGGGTGCTAAAATGCAGGAGGCGGGTGCTCTGAGATACTGAACTTAGGTCTCTTTAACTCTTGCCATTAAATATTGTGCCCTAATCCCTCACTTGCCTCAACCTAGTCTTGTCCCTGCAAGAGGGCATGTTGAGCTTGCAATTGCTGGAGACCTGCGGGGCTGGAGACAGAGCTTTAGGACTATCTTGTCACCTAACTAGTTGGAGCCTATTCCTCAGGTGTAAAATAAGGATGCTAATAGTTATTTCAGCATTTCAGGGAAATATTAAATAAAACAATGATTTTGGTTTTTGAAATAAATACTCTTGGTTATATTCAGACTTTTTTTTTTTTTTTTTTTTTTAATGAGAGAGAGCATGAGAGGAGAGAGGTCAGCTGGGGAAGCAGACTCCTTGCC
>RCUC01091970.1:0-12481 GCA_003697995.1 Taxidea taxus jeffersonii | reverse complement strand
TCAGCCATGACATCTGTTTCTGTAGAAGCAATAAAAACCTTCACATCTCAGATACTTTACCCCAAATGGCAAGCATCTGGTAGTAACCTAAAATATTCTTTCATTCAATGCACTGATCTTATTGGTTAGCTTTTTCCATTCTGATGACTATTCCCAAATTACGTATCTTTCCGACCGGAAGAAAGACAGTATCTTAGATGGCACTGGGTGAAGAGAGCTCCAAACTTGCCCTGCAAGTCCCCTGGCTACAACTCAACCTATTCAGAAGTTGGCCTCTCTGACTACACTACACTGTCTTGATAATCCGTGTATTCCTCCTACAGCTACGACTTTATATGAACTAAGAGTTGATCATTTTGTTAGGGCCATTTAGCATTAATTGAGAGTCTACTGTGTATTCTAAACTGTCCTACCATCTTAGAAGACACAGAAGGAAAATACAAGTCATTCTGCTCTTAAGTTCTCAGGCAATATCCATGTGAGGTTTTCTTATGGCTCTATAAAAAGTATATAAATTTAGGGGCATCTGGGTGGCACAGTCAGTTAGGTGTCCAACTCTATGTTTTGGCTCAAATTGTGATCTTAGGGTTGTGAGATCAAGCCCCATGTTGGGCTCTGAGCTGAGCTTGGAGTTTGCTTGAGAGTTTCTCTCTCTCTTTGCCCCTCCCATTCATGCTTTCTCTCTTAAATAAATAAATAAATCATTTTTTTAAAGCACATAATTTTTTATTGAAAATATGGAGCTTTTCTGTGTATTAAACCAGAAATCAGGATCAGAAATTATAAGTCTACTTATAAATGTAAATTAATATATAATAATAGTCTACAAATGTCCTTGTATATCAAAGGACTTTTTTCATTCTTTGTGGCAGAAAATATGGATATAAGGGAACATTTTATCAACGGTGCTGAAGAAGCCCAGATTTACCATGAGCAATCAATAAGACTCATATAAAATTAGAAAGTTTATATCAAATTGTACTTTCTCTGAAAGAACTAAAGGCAATCCAGTGATATAGTAAGTAGAAAGGGCACTAGATCTGTCATATAGACTTAGAGTCACCTTTCAATTCTGCCACTTAATTAGCCAGCAACCCTGGTCAAGCCACTTACTTTCTGAACATTCTCATTGCAGGCCTGGGGTTAGTAATGCTTACCTCCAGGTACTTTTCTGAGCATGAAGGAAGACAGCACATGTGGAAATGTCTGGCACAGTGCTCAACACGTTGCAGCTCCACCTGGACCTTGGCATGTGGCCTGCTAAAGGCCTTTGTCTGACTCCAAGGAGCCCTGAGACCAGTTACCCTGGGAACATGGCCTTCAGTGCAGACCCTCAACTGCTCACTGCAACTGACATCATGCACCTTGACTGGGCAGTGAGACAGAAAAGCTGCATTTCCTCCAGTAGATCTTCCCAGAGACAGGACACCCTGAAAACTGTGAAGGAGGCCAAGCTGGACTTTAGCCTTCCCAGCATAATCACAGAGTCTCCACACTACTAGTGAAATTCTTTTTTTTTTTTTTTAAGATTTTATTTATTTATTTGTCAGAGAGATAGACAGTACAGGCAGGAACTCAGGTAGAGGCAGAGGGAGAAGCAGGCTCCCCGCAGAGCAAGGAGTCCGATGTGGGACTCGATCCCAGGATGCTGGGATCATGGCCTGAGCCGAAGACAGCCGTTTAACCGACTGAGCCACCCAGGCATCCCGTACTAGTGAAATTCTTAATGCGAAAGACAAGAAGGCATAAAAATGAAGCAAACATTTTGGCCCATTGTCTTGAAGTGTTTTATCCATACCTGCATACCCCAGACTGCAATCCACTTGGCCCCAACTAACATTTCCTTTCTGCAGAGATAACAGAGAATCTCAGCCCCTCCACTCTAGTTCCATCCTCCATACAGGCCAAGTAGCCAGATTGTCCTAAGGAACAAATACCAAATACCCCAGGCTATGCACTGGTACAACAGACAGCAAGAGACCCTCCAGGGGGTCATGAAATGGAGTTACTGAGTCATGGGCAAACTTTTCTCTCTCTTTTTCTTTCTTCTTCATCTTCCATCTTGCTTCTTTCTTTTTCTTCTCTTACTCTTTTTTTCTCCTTCTCCTTCTTCTTTAAAAAAAGAAAAAAAAGAATAAATTGGGATGAAAAGACTAAAAAATACCTGAGTCATCAAGTACACTGTGTAGTAGGGTTAAGGTTTGCTTCTTGAAACTTTGGTGTGTGTGTGTGTGTGTACGTGTGTGTTTAGGATCACAATTTAAAATTGTGTGTCTTGGTTAGGAAACTGAAAGATAAATATAGGGCAGTCACACAGAGCTTTTACATGATGGTAACAGCTTACTGAAGAGCTGTGAAATCACAGGGGGGACAAAAAACAAAACCAGTAGGGACAGAAAACCTGAATTCTAGTCCTGGCTGTGCTGTGTCCACAGCCAAATTCCACAATATGTTTGAATGCTTTCCTCATTTTTAAAATAAAGATGATAACTCTTACTCTGCCAATGTGGCAGGACAGCTGTGTGGTTCAAATGGAACAAGGTTCACTGAACACTATGTACACTGCAAGACAAAGGCTGACTGAAATAAGGCATTTTGAAATTCTAATTTATGGTGGGAAGTTCAAGCCAGGAAGGGAAGAGATAGACAATAGGATCATTTGGGAGCTACTGGGGGACCCAGAAAATGTTACAGATGCCCCAAGTCCTCACATGTGGCATCCTTCCAATATGTGTCCAGCTAGGTGATCCAGTCCAGGTGATGCCTCAGGAATCCTACCACAATGATTCTAATCAACACAAGCAAAGGAAATTTCTTGTTTGTTCTGTTGCGTGTCACTGGCCAGTATTCGATACTGGGCTAGTATTCGATAGCACCTGAATGTCTAGTGCTGACCAGTTCTTTCGGGTTCACTCCATCTCTGCGGAGTGGTGGGAAAGCCATGCAACCTCATCATTATTGATGAAGAAAGGCAAAATTAAGTGCACACCTGTTACTGGAGTGAACATTCATGTTCTTTCCATTTCATGGAAAGGTCTTGCAAAACATTGGTTCTAATATCTTCTTGCATGAGTCATAGACTAAGGAATGAAGAAACACTTCTGAATGACAAACAAGGAAAAAAGAAAAGAAAGAAAGCTATGATGATGTGTTCTAGGAACACAACTCCAAGTCCATTTACACAAGCAAAATCAACATGTAGATCTCTGTTTAGGGTATGCTGCTAAAGGACAAAACAAAACAAAAAGTTCATTCCTTTTCTTTTTTCTGATTAAAAAGATAATGGGCACTCACACAAAAATCAAATAATAAAATTAGTTCCCAAGAGGAAAAGAATGCCAGCATTTTAAAGTGCATCTTTCCATACCTGTTTCTTTTTCTGAACTATCAGGTGGATAGACATAAACATCGTACAGATGTTTTTTTGAAACCCACTTGTTTATATACTGGTATGTCAGAAATCCTCACGCATAATAGTAAATGAAGATCTAGAACACTGGTATTGGTAATCATATAGTATTCCATCGTACAGATGAAGCTTAATTTATTAGTAAATTTCCCTAAAGGACATTTAAGTTGCTTCTGAATTTATTATTGGGATATAATTGACATATAGCATTGTATAAGTTTAAAGTGTACATTATGTTGATCTGATCTACTTATGGCTGCTTCTGGGTTGTTGCTTTTATAAACAATACCAGGGGTGGATGGCTCAGTCTGTTAGGTGTCTGCCTTTGGCTCAGGTCATGATCTCAGGGTCCTGAGATTGAGCCCCAGAGCTGGCTCCCTGCTCAGCGGGGAGTCTGCTCATCCTTCTCCCTCTGCCTCTCACCCCGACTCGTGCTCTCTTTCTCTCTCAAATGAATAAATAAAATCCTATTAAAAAAAAAAATACCAGTATAAGCATTCTTAAACATTCATCATTGTATACTTGCCCAATTATCTCTCTGGGATAAATTTCTAGGGTATGAGCCAAAACCTATTGCATTTTCTTTTCTTTCTTTTTTTTTTTTTTGCTGTGAAATATTTTTTTAATTTGATTTTATTTTTTCAGTGTTCCAAGATTCATTGTTTATGCACCACACCCAGTGCTCCATACAATACGTGCCCTCCTTAATACCCACCGCCAGGCTCACCCAACATCCCACACCCCCAAAACCCTCTTGTTTCTCAGAGTCCACAGTCTTTCATGCTTCATCTCCCCGTCCAATTTCCCCCAACTCACTTCTCCTCCCCTTCTCCCAGTGTCCTCCATGTTATTCTTTACGCTCCACAAGTAAGTGAAACTCAATACTCAAAAAACAATAACCATGTCAAAAAATGGGCAGAAGACATGAACAGACACCTCTCCAAACCTATCACATTTTCAGTGTTAATGCATATTGCCAAACTTCCCTGTGGAAATAATGTGCCACATCCCATTGCCCCAGCAATGTAGGAGAGAACCCATTTCTCCACACCTCACCAACAGTGGGTATCATCAATTCTTTCACTTGTTTTTTCCAATCTGATAGATAACAATATTGCACTTTTGTTTGAATTGCATTTCTTTGATTTCAGTGAGACATTCAATATTAATCTTACTTGTTATCAATGCACATATACTACTAGTTGTGATAATAGTTAACATGCACTGAAAGTGTATTATGCATCAGGCACGGTGCTAAACACCTTACAGAATACAGAATTATCTTTTTAAACCTCCTGGTAGCCCCTCCAGATAAGTACTACTATTATCCCTATTTCACAGATAGAAATAAAAACTTAGTAATTTGCTAAAAGATATGAAGCTAGTAAATAATAAACCCAGAAATCAGTCCAGGTAGATCTGGCCCCAAAGCCATGTTGTTGAGCAGGGCACTGTACTTCTATTTACTACTTTATGCAAGAATGCTAATTCTGTTTCTTCTATGTATGCTTTTTTATGTGAGATTAATGTGTTCATAGCCTTTAACCATTTTTTCAGTTGGGATGTTCATCTTTTCCTTATTAATTAGCAATAATTCCTTTCTATTGACTATATTGATTTTGGGGGCACCTAGGTGGCTCAGTTGGTTAAGTGCTGGAATCATGATTTTGGTTCAAGTCATGATCTTGGTGTCCTGAGATCAAGTTCTATATTTGGCTCCCCACTCAACAGGGAGTCTGCTTGTATCCCTCTTTATATGCCCCTCCCCCTACTTGCACTCTCTTTTTCTCTCTAAAATAAATAAATAAATAAATAAATAAATAAGAGAATATTGATTTGTTGTCATTTTTTGCTAGCAACGTTTTTTCTCTGTGGAATGTACTTATACCCAATTTACAACTTTCACTTCTGTTTATAATTAGTGCAAGGACTTGAGTAATGACTGTAATAAGCCTGATGTAGTACTCCAGACATGGGAAAAAGCACACGCAGATTAGCTAAACTGATGATGTTAGATTTTAGTGGTAGTGCAATCGTGGGCAGTAAGGGGTTTGGACAACAGCACATGGCAATGGAGAAGGGGAAGTAAGAGAAAAAAGAGGCAGATCAAGTCACAAAGTGGTAATCTCCCCTTTAATGCCTTTCTGAGTTTCTTCCCCTTGCAGGACTTCTTCTGCCACTTGGCCAGCCCCAAGAAGTAGGGTTTTTATCACTTGGTATTGTTTATAGAGATCTAAATCTCTTCTTTTCATTACCCAATTTCATCACATGTTATTAAAACAAAGACAACGCTTTGGCCATGGACCATCTCCCAGAAAGTGGAGCATGTACAAAAGAAAGGGCATGAGGTCGGAGGCCCCATCTTGGAGCCCTGCCAGGTGAGGACATGCTGTGTGGCCTAGCAAGTTGTTTCACTCTCTTGGCTTCCATTTCCTCATTTGCCAACCTGGCGTAATGATAACTATGTCACACAGCAGCTTGGAAATTACCTAAGAAAATGTTAAGGGTCAGTGCCTCATAGGACCCTAAGTGCTCAGCAGATGGTCCTCTGCCCCCACCTCCACTAATTCAAGTGAAAGAGAGAGAGAGCTCTGTGGGATTCACAAAAGGAATGCAAAGACTTGGTCTGACTCAACTGCTCTGCTATTAAACTAGAACTTCAGCTTATGTGTCTCCAAAATTGTCCCATGAGACACTGTCAGAGTTAAACCGGAAGACAGCTGACAACTAACAACCTAATTCCAGTTGGCGTCTCCCTCTACCCCATCTATGTGCAGGCAGCTAAACTGCCTATGTCAGTCAGTCATCTACAATCATTTGCCTCAACGCTTATTCCAGAAGATCTCATGGTCCCAAAAGTCTCTAACTTTTCCTTGGGATTATACAGGATAGCAAAGTTCTCATTTGAATGAAATAATACTAGGATTCATACAGTGAAAATCCCTGAAGACATCAGGAAGATAGATGTGAAAGGTGATCTGCTTAATTTATTATCAGGACCAAAGCAATCCCCTCATTCATTCGCTGATAACCTACTTATTTTCCAGGCATCTCTCCCAACCTCCCAACCACACCCCTCCTTTGACCTCAGGCTATATTTATTATAATACTCTTCCTTTGAAAAGCATTTCAGACTTGAAAGTTTCCTACCATGAGTTGAGCCCTACTCTGCAAGCCCTTTACACAGGAGGAAACTGAGGTTCATAGGATTGAGCAGTTTCCAAAGCCACAGAACTAGACAATGACTAAAGGGCAGGTGCATCTGCCCCTGAAGCCTGTCCACCAGGCCCACCTGCCCTTGCCCTCCACACCTTCACAAAGCACTTACACACCCATTAGCTCCTTGATTGTCTCCAAAATCTTTCTAAGTACCACAACTCCTGTTGCCTCTGTTTACTGATGAGAGACTGAAAGAGGCTGCAGAATATAGGCACCCCCACAGTCACCTAGAACCCCTGGGGATGGCCTAACCCCACTAGGCAGGGCCCCCACAGCCAGGCCCTGGGGGTACCTGACAGAAAGTTCATGGCCCACTGAGAAGTTCTCTGTTGAAGGAAGACATAATGTTATATGTCAGCAAGATCTAAGTCAGTGTTGACCAACTCACTGGGGAAACCAGAATTCAAAGGCTCTGGGCTTCGCAGCCCTCCTCCCTAAGGCAGTCACTTCAGGAAGTAGGTGCTACTCCCACAGTCCTTCAGCCTGTCCCCATAGCTCATTTCCACAGGTGAGATGATTTGTAAGAAAGTTGATCAATATAACCAGCCCCTAAGGGCCACATAATAAGGGCTAAAATCACACACCATTCTTAAGGAGGAAGCTCAGAAATGAAGCCAAAACAAATGTTTCTGAGATAAAGGATTAGAATAAAACTACAAGAGTAGCTGGCACAATGAAGCATACATTCCCCACATGATTCAAGGGCATAAGATATCAAGGACAACTCATCTGCCAGAGAAGGTACAGCTAAGTCAGCTTGTGCCATTTAACACTACTTTCAACAAGGACTCATTAAGGCTTCAGAGCATTCACATTGGAAACAGGCTTTTCAAGCTGAAAGACCCTTTGGGATAAGCCAGTCCAAACCCTGTATTTAACAGTCAGCAGAACTAATGTCCAAATAGGTTAACTGACTTGGTCATAGTTATGTAGCTGGTCAAAGGCAGAGAAATGACCAGAAATCAGGTAACAGAGCTCCAATAACATCTTCACTCAGGTGTTTAAGCACTGAATCTTTCCTCCTATTTCCTTCTATTCTTCATATATATATGTATATATGGGCATACATGCACACACACACCTGCATACATACACACATGTGTCTATGCGCCCTACATACACATATGCACCTGCAGCCATGCACACATAGACGTATCTACCCAGTCAGTTCAGAATCCCCAGACAAAGACTTCCTGATTACTGGGTTTTAAAAGGGTTTGAAGAAACTTCCCTTCTACAGAAGAGAACTGTATATCAATTACAGTTGATATATATATACAAGTGTGCACACACACATAACACATTCTTCTTCACCTGATGCCACAGATTCCATATGCCACATCCTTATCAGCCCCTTCTGAACATTCAAATAGGAATATAATTCATATGACCTGTCTGACCATGGGGCTTACCACTGTGCCCCAGGAGGGACCTGGCTCTCTTTCAGCTTTATATTTTTATCTGTTGTTCAGGTGACATTTACACCAGTAAGAGTAGGGGCTATAGAGCAGTTAAATGACTGAATGCAAAAATATTCACATAGGGCTCAGCATGGTGCCTGGTGCACAACAGACCCCAAATCATATCTCAGCTGGGGATATGTCAGGCAGATGACCTGGGTGTAAACAGCAGGGGTTCTGTGGCCAGACAGCCAGGCCATGATGCCCCGTTTCTGTTCTTGACTTTCAGCAGCGTGCCTACCTTCACTCAAGTCTAGATTCCATATATATGTAGGCCACTGCAAAGGGTAAATGAAATGTTTGCTGCCTGATTCTGAGCCAACAAGCAGCAAGTGCTAAACAAAGAGAAAGGCAAGCAGGTTTGTGATTTGCATAGGATGGAGAAATGCACTGTCCTGCCCCTTCCTTCCCTAAAATCCCAGGACTGCAGTTTCCTTCTTGAGGGTGAGTTCTATAATCCCACAGTGCAAAGCATTGGGTGTGGCATAGAATTGATATACAGTTCTCTTCTGTAGAAGGGAAGTTTCTTTAAACCCTTTTAAAACCCAGTAATCAGGAAGTCTTTGCCTGGGGATTCTGAACTGACTGGGATGGATCCTGGGATGGGTAGATTCTCAGCAGTTGGTCTGTACAATATTACCTTCCAGTTATTATTAAGATTCTTTCTGAGCATTCTCAAATCATTTCATCTGGGTTCACTCTTCCCAAGTAGAACATAATGCCCTAAAGGGCAATAGTCCCCAAGCCAACTAAGAGAACATTTTGACCCAGTAGGAACTCAAAGGCCTGATGCCAGAATATCTTTCTTTCCACCCTAGCCAAACCTTGAGGCAAGGCCCCTGGTGTCTTTTAAGAGATTCTGCTAGAAGTCACTGTTTTCCAGACATTCAATTCTATGTGGGGGGAGAGGTATAGGTAGGTCCTGATATCCCTCTCTCTTCACACATTCTGAATACAAGCTTCTCAAAGGCCGAATGCATAGGAGAAGCAAGACAAGACACTTACTTCACAGAACGGCATGGTCTCAAAACAAAGTCAGACACTCTGGAGGTCTCACACACTCAGAGCCTACTTGGTGAAGTTCAGCTCTACAGTCAGCCCTTAAATCTGGAAATACTGGAAGCAAGAGCAACAAGAGAAGAGAAAGAGCCATGTGTTAGGAGAGTCAACTGTGAGAAGTTCCTGCTGGTAAGGGTTAGTGTCCAAAAAGGCTCTCCACCCATTCCATCCCTTGGCCAATGTGAAATGTTGGAACCAGAAATCTGGCTCAGCCTGAGCATCTCCGAGTTCAAATTATAACCATCATGGAAGTGGCCTAAATTCGCATGAGGCCTCTGATGTAGTTAGGTCACAGCTCAGTGACTCAGTGAATCTTTTCAGGGGAAAAGTATAGGAAACTGCTAAGGATTCAGTTCCAGACAATATATGGCTCCCATGAGTTGCCCTCTTATACTCTGAAATCCTCATTCTGTACTGCGCAGTTAGACTGAGCTGATTGTTTCAGGAACGTTATCATATTTAATTTAATCCTCACCACAATTCTTATTTCCCCCGTGAGGAAACAGCTGCTAAGAGATTAAGGAGTTTGACAAGATTACACTGCTAGAAGGAGATAGAAGCCCTTGCTTGGCCTCAGCCAGACCTAAATCCAAAAGGCCCCTTTGCCTCTCCCTAGCTGAGGCATGTGGAACAAGCTCTGGGCACTTTCCTCTCCTTTGCAAACAGAGGGATGATGATATCGACCTCACAGGATTGTTATGAGGATTGGATATTAAAACAGAGAGCTTAACAGGCTCAGTAAAAGGTAGCTTCCCACAACATTGCTCTTGTTACTATTTTATCTTCTGATGCCCTGTCCTGTTGGTGCCAGCTCATCCCTTCATCCCCTCAGTAGGACTTTAGAGATAACAAGAGGCAGCTCTCAGTTAATACAGTTCTGGAGAATGACAGCCTGGTTTTCCATACCACAAGAATGTCCCGGGACCTTTCACTTTGACACAGCCTTGATTGCTATTAAACACTTGTGTACAACGGATTGAATACATTTTAATTTATATAGGTCCCTCCATACAACTCTAGTAATCCTTAAATGACCTGTAGAAAAATAATAATGGATAAAGGAAATATTGACCCACAATTTGCTTGAACTGACATCAGTCCTGGGGTAAACCATACAGTCCCTCAAAATGTTATTGTTTAAATGTGCATTCACCATGAGATCCTGTGCTTCTTCCCAGTGTCAGAGCCAGGCTCTGACATTTACACATATTTACATACTCCATTTACACACTGAAAATGTAACCCAAATGGAATTCTTGGGAAAGAGGTGTTAGCAGCTCTATAAATGCAGATGCTCTCTTTCATCCTTACTCACATACCGACATGAATTTAGATCTGGTACAAATTCAAGATACTTTCATTTAAAGATGCATATGCTGGCATTTGTTTCCCTCTCTCCCCAATAAGATATCTGACCCCACTCATGAACACCACTGAAGTTCCCCTTGGGCCACCTCTCCTTCTAGATTTATCCTACAGCTTATTCTAGTCTCTGCTGCCACCAGTTCCAAGCAAATGTGGCTCAACAGCACCTCATTCCAAACCTCCAATGCCTGCTACGATCTTGGCACTAACACGGGTAACACAGGGGCTTAACCCCCACTGTTTTTCACCCTTTGGGGAAAAGATTGACACTTCCAACACACACATTTCTTAAAGCACCTGAGGAGTTCCCAGGGAGCTGTGCTTTTCTCCAAAATTCAACTATCCCTCCCTGCCTCCTCCTCCCTGCTCCTCACTGCTGCTTCCTGGCACCACTTCCCAAATCAACTACCTGCGTGCACACCTCTATTTCTGGAAACAGGAAAACTGAGGCCAAGACAAATCATTTCCTGCAAAAATTTTAATGATCACAGTTTTAAAATCAACAAACAGGACATGAGACCTTACCAAAAAAGAAATGTTTCAGTGCCATCTCTATGTTCAAGAAGCAGTCTGGAAGACATGGATTGAGCACTGAAATATACAAAATTCCAGAGCATCTCAATCATTTATGTAGATAATCAGTCAGAAATTTTGAAATAAGACTATTACCCAAATGGATGTATTGTTGCTATAGCTCTACAAGAATGGTGAAAATAAAGTTTAATTTTACTTCCCTCAAGAGAGTGAGACAAAGAGGTAAAAAGTATCAGGTCTTGTTTGGCAATAAGCCAATAACAGGCCACATCAATGCTAAGAGGTTGTCACCACACCTGAGTGGAGATGGCTGAAGTAGCTTTTAAAACATACTTTCCAGAAAGCTGAGACCAAAAATCCCACACTAAACAAATATTTTAACTTAGAGAGGAGGAGATTACCCTCTAAGGTGTACCTGGAGTGTGGTGAAGGGAGAAATACTAATACCGCAGTACTCCAAAACTAAACAGCTCAGAGCTTGAGAAATCAATACTGTACTTTACCAAATATACAAAACATCTTGGGAGCATTCCAGAAGGACAAGAGTTAGCTGCAGATTAGTATAAGCAACCAGACAGACTGCCTCCATGGCTCGGACCACTTCGGGGAGTATACCTACACACACGACTTACTGAGCATACCAAGAAGATCAGCCAACACACTAGACAAATGTTCCAGTTTCCCCACACATTAAAGACAAATGAAGTTCAAAGCAAGACACCACAAGCAGGCCAGACTTGCCACAACTATCCCAAAAGCTACTTGTAAAACATCAGCATTGATTCTTCTGCACAGGTGTGGTGAGCAAGGAGACTAAAGAGAACCTTCCCACTGTGTTCTAGGGCATGGAGTGCCAGTGTGTAACAGCCAGGGATGAGAGGCAGGGAGCCCTGGCTAAATGAGGTTCTTCAAGTCCCTGAATCTTCTTGACCCAATTTCCAAGTCTTACAGAATTAGGCTGATAATATCATAGAAAAAATCATGAGGAAGAAGAAATGAAAGAGTGTAATAGAAAGTTCTTTGTAAAAATAAATAATTTCATGTCTACTAGTATGAAAGCAAGGAGAGACACTCACTTTTGCTTTAAAAATCCTATGTTCACAAACATGGTTACCAGGTGGAGGGGATGGGTGACGTATGTTAAGGGGACTAAGAGTACACTTATGTTGATGAGCACTAAGTAATGTATGGAATTGTTGAATCACTATATTGTACACCTGAAATTAATATAATTATAAATTAATGTGACATTAATATAAATAGCATGCTAATTACACTGGAATTAAAATTTTTAAAACTGAAAAAAAATCCTATGTTCACAGTTAATGAGTCAGCCCCATAAACTAGCCTGAAAGGAAATATTTAAACAAATTTAGACTACAAACAGTTTTTTCATGCCCTTAAGCACTACAGAAGCATCCTTCTCTTATGACTG
>RCUC01091950.1:0-12800 GCA_003697995.1 Taxidea taxus jeffersonii | reverse complement strand
GACTTAAGTACAGTTGTTACAAGTGACCTGGAAGAACAGGGCACAGTGCTAGGAGAACAAGAGATGTGACAGAGCAGGCTTTGGCCACTCTGAAGGATAGAGAGAAAGAGATTGGGCCAGTGAGAGAAGACTCAAGGGAATTGTTTTCCTTGTGGGCCATATACTTTGTGTGAGGCTGATGAGGAAATCAGAATTTGGATAATGATGATGCTGGGGAGGAGTAGGAGAATGAGGAAGAAGATAACTAACATTTATTGAGGGCTTCCTTTTTTAACAGTTTATGGTGGTTTATAGCTAGGTGTTAGAAAAAACAGTGATGCAAATTGGCTTTAAAAATAAGGAAACTCATGATATATGCCCCCAAATAAAGAGCTCCACATAGGTTAGGATCCTCAAGAACCTAGGCTTTTGGATCTCTCTACCCATCCATCTCAGCATGATAACTTCTCCCATGAACTGGCTCCTTGCATGATTGCAAGATGGCAGCAACATTTCAGGCATTGTTACCAGACATGACCATATTCAAAGGATGACACTCTCTCTGCCTCCTCTCTCTTTCTGGGAGAGGCATAGGCTTTCAATGATAACCCAATCTGACTTTTTCTCTTGTTTTATTAGGGCGAATTAGAACATGTTACTCATTTCTAAGTGAATCAGTAAGAAGGGGAATGGAATTGATGAGTGATAGGAGGAGATTAGGAATGGAAATGAGCAAGTCAAGCCCCATGACCCATTCAGACTCCCTGAAGCATCTTCATGCCACCTCAATGCACATGTTGAAAACTCCAGGTAAACGTCTTCCTAAAGAAGGCTTACCAGTCAAAACATATTTGCAATTTGAAAATCAATTTCTCATAATCATTTCATAGCAATGAACATATCTGTTTTTTTAAGTTAGTAGATGTAAAATATGAGAATATAGCAGATTATGCTTTTGTTGTCAAAGTCTATTCATGCAAAGTATTCTAAACCTGAAGAAAAGGGGACAGATGCTGTTAGAAATGAAACATTTTATCTTCCTTGCCATTCACTGTGACAATGAAAAATATGTCACATTGTCTTTACCAACATAAGAAATTAATCACAGAAGAAACTGAAAAAAAAAATGGAGAAAATTTAAAACATCACAAGGAAAATCTTTGTGCTGACTGTACTCAACTACCTTTTTATTATATCGATAATATAATTATAATAATAGTTATTGTTCATTGAAAGATGAGTATCTGGTGGGTGTTAGACCTTTAGTATCTTAATTCTCATAACATCATATGTGCAGTGTATTTTTATTCCCGTAATCTTGGAGTTCAGAAATTTACATATGGCTAATTAGTGGGAGAAACTGGCACTATTCATACTTATCTGTCTGTCCTACTCTACATCTACGGCTTTTGTTACACAAATATTCTGCCTGGCATTATGTCTTGACCCTGGAAATTCCCTCCATGAATCTGAATATGGCTTTAACCATCAAATCCCATTATGAATTTGCACCTATAATTCATCTGTCAATAAAACTTTAAGGAGTTTACATTTATTTCTGCCTTTCATTAACAGCACCCTAAGGAGATTTGCTAATGTTATACTTTCATGGCAATTCACTTCTAAACCTTGCTGTTTTAATTTTCCCAAGCTTATCTCTCTAAAGATTGAATGAAGACATGAAAAGGCATCCATTTTCCACAAGTTTTCATGCTTCATTTTTTGGTTTAAGACAAACGAACTTTTTGTCCAGAAAAGTTAAAGATATTTCTGACTTTGACTAGAGCACACTGCTCTTCCTCTTTTATTGTTTTGGTATTTTTTCACATATTTTTACATGCTTACTCACCAAGGTACTTTTACAAGAGATAGCTTTTATTTTGTTCTTTTGGATAAAAATAGCAATACTACTCTAATAATAACTTCAAGTGAGCTAAACACGTTCTAATGAGAAGACTCTTTTCTAGCTTATTTTCTTGTTGGCTTAAGTCATTGCTTTTCCTGTTTGGCACCTCTTATGCCATGGATTTATTGAAAATGTGACAGTGCTGGCTGAGTCCCACTGCTATTTCCACAGATAGGTAAAAGTATTTTAAGACACAGAGAAACGAATTGAACAGATAGTTCTTGGGATAGATTAGCTGTATGGAAAATACTGGGACTGTTCTTCCCTTACCCAGAGCTAGACTCTCCTGACACTGAATTTATATTTCAGAGAAACCAAATGTATAGCCCCTCGCTCTCCTAATGCCTCACAAGTCAGAAAATATAATAAATAAAAACACGAGTCACCGATTTTAAATGTCACATACTTGAATAATTTTTTTATTTTTTATTTTATTTAGTTTTTTAAGATTTTATTTATTTTTTTGACAGAGACATAGTGAGCAAGGGAACAGAAGCAGGAGTGGAGAGGGAGAAGTAGACTTCCCACCGAGCTGGGAGCCCAATGTGGGGCTTGATCCCAGGATTCTGGGATCATGACCTGAGCCAAAGGCAGACACTTAACGACTGAGCCACCCAGGCACCCCATGTGAATAATTTTTTAATATAGGTGTGTCCCATACAATAGATGAGACATGAAGAATGACCACCTCATACCAGTGCACTAGAAGCCTTTACTGTGAGACACCTTGGTGCCAGAACTGAACTTTAAATCCATGCTTGTCAGAGTTTCTCACAATTAGTAAGGATGCAGATGTTGGGTGGTATTGGTGGTAGAACAAATAGTGATAAGGAAAAAATGTAAGGAGGGAACACAAGTATATACTTGAAAAAAGATTGGTTGAATTGAATGAAATGGCTCAGATTCAGAATCTATCCTCATACTTGAGGCCCATATGATTTATGTACACAGTCAAGAAGCACCAACTAACAAGACACATACATACCTAAAACTTCTGGCCAGAGATACCACATCAGAAGTAGTCCATGCTGTCAAATGCATGACAGTCTCCTCATGTTAGCACCAAGGGACTAACAAGGATTGTTCAAAAAATGGATGCTTTCCTGGGCCAACTGAAATAATTTCTACTGCATACTACCTTAACTAATTTTTAAGAAATATCATAAAAGCTATCACTTAGTAAGCAATAAGTAAATAAATGAATAAATAAATTTAACTAAGCCCCTGATTAACTAGCAGGTGCTAACTTAAGGAGAATATCTAGTATAACTTTAACAAAAGCAGAGCTTTCTCTTCTTTAGCTTTCTTTGCAAACCTTAAGGAAATATATACTGACAATATCATTAAATGTTGTGACAGTTCATTTTTTTCTATGTGGAATTCAGAATCAGGGCTGAATAGTTCATGCATTTTGCTTATGTGATGTGTTTTGATTTGTAGCTTTTAAGATGTAGAACCAGAATCAAACTGACTCATGATGTTTCCTAGTCATCCATAGCTCCTGTCACTATCCCTGTTACAACATGTGACATTTCATAGACAGTTAGTTCATAAGTATGTACAAAAATACCCTAAATATATCTGTAACAGTGGAGACAGCTGCAGGTTATGGCTGACTAAAACTTGCACATTCTTTTCATAACAATCTGTGATGTTTGTCTGAACTGATAACCACATGCCATATGAACTCTGAACCTTGGAAAACTGTCAGAGCTTATAAAATAAACAGATGACCAATGATGTCTGAATATTTATTGGGGAAACATGTTCATAATTTGTGAGTCCTAAACATTTTCTCAGTTAGATTTGATTTTATTTTCTAAGCAGTATTTGCCTTCAAGCGGGGAAAATTTAAAATATTCCCCAAACTATTATTTTAGTTTACTAGTATTTTATTTTACTAGTATTTTATTTTAATTTACTAGTATTTTAATGTACTAGTAATAAGCAGTAAAAATATAAAGTTATGATACTTAAAATAGCAGTTGAGGTAGAGTCGGTAAAGTATGGTGGTGTCAGTTTTAGGAGATGTCAAGCAATAAACAAGTTCAGAGAACTCTTAGCCCAGAAACCTAAATCTCTCAGTTTCCCTAGGGCTTCATTTCCCCATCTATACAATGGAAGAATGGACCTACAGTCCATAGTTAGGACATAATTAGGACCATCAGTTCCATAACTTATGATCCTAAAAGCAATAATGTTGGTTGAGTCGTAATTTCAATGAGGTCTAAAAGTCTTATGTAATGTATGTTAATGAATTTGAAATACTAATTTAGTGTTATAGTTTAAGTGTTCTGTTCCTTTATTATTAAAATTCAATTGACATACAATGTTATATTAGTTTTAGGTGTACAACATTTTGATTCAATAATTCTATACATGACTCAGTGCTCACCACAATCAATGTAATAGCTATCTGTCACCACACATTATTACAATATTGGGGGGGGGGCAGAGGGAGAGAGAGAATGCCAACCAGACTCCATGCCCAGTACAGAGCCTGACATAGGGCTCAATCCCACAACCCTGAGATCATGACTTGAACTCAAATCAAGAGTTGGATGCTTTACCTGACTGAGCTACCCAGATGCCCTGCTATTATAATATTATTGACGATATTCTCAATGTTGTACCTTTCCATGGCTTATTTTGTAAGTGGAAGTTTGTATCTCTTAATCTCTTATCTATTTTGCCAATTTCCCCACCACTGGCAACCACCAGTTGTTGTTGTTGTTGTTTTTTTTCCTCTGTGTTTAAGAGTCTGTTTTTCGTTTGTTCATTTGTTTTGTTTCCTAGATTTTACATATAAGTAGAATCATAAATAACATATTGGCAAGGATGTGGAGAAAAGGGAACTCTCCTGCACTGTTGGTGGAAATGTAAATTAGTCCAAAAACATGGAGTTTCCTTAAAAAAAATAAAAACCTAAAAATAAAAATATACGATCCAGTAATTCTACTAATGAATATTTACCAAAAGAAAACAAAATACTAATTCAAAAAGATCTATGAACCCCCATGTTTATTTCAGCATTTTGACAATAGTCAAGATAAGGAAGCTACCAAAGTGTCCACTGATAGGTGAATGGATAAAGAAGAGTTGGGATATACACACAATGGATATTACTCAACCATTAAAGTATTATGCTCTTTTAAAGAAGGTGCTTCTAGAGTTTTAAGAACTATTGGAATAATTAGTCTCCATGGAATCTGACTTGTTATTCTTTTGTTACAAAAACTTTTTAAGTGAATAGCACAGATATTCAGGTATGGGGAAGCTCTGGCACTAAATACTTAACCTTTCAATTTTTGATATAACCCAAAGGTTTTGCATATCTCCAACTAAGTATAGAAAATATGATTTATACCACAGAAGAATTAGGTGCTTTTTCACTCATAAAGGTGTCTTTTTAGGTAAAGGTAAAGGGTAACAAACCATTCTAACCTAAAATTCTTTTAAATTATATAACGGAAAATAATGTTTCTAACTTCCTTCCCTTGTTAGTTAATTAGAGATAGTATAAAAATTAACATCATGAAAAAAATAAAAATATGATAGCAATAAAAGTTAAGAGGCATAAAAATATACAAACCCCAGTATGTAACTAATTAATACATGTGATATTATGGGCTTTGTCTTATTCTTGTATAGTAGGATTACATACCTCATGATTGGAGGTTAGTATCCCTCTATAGCTTACTTCGAGTACTGAAATGTGAGCAGAAATAGCATATGTCAAGTATTTCAAGTATATACTCTGCCATGTTTCTTGCTCTTCTACCATAGGCAAAAATAACGTTCCAGAACAGAGTGTCCACTCACCAGCCTATGTTCTAAAGTAAGAACAGAGTAAAGCAGAGCTTGTTGCTTATATACTATTCAGAGTAGCATGTGTAAGATGTAAAATAATGTTACATTAACTTCAGTTACCTAAAAAAAACATCTACAGACTCATATAGACAAAAATAAATTCCAATTTTTACTTTATACAAGAAACAAAGTCAGAGGTGTTGACAATACAAAAAAGGTACAGAAAGATAATACATATTAGATGCTCTAATTAGAAGCCCAGACAAATGGGTATAATAATAGCAAATGACATAGAATTAAGAGGCAAGACATTATTTTAGATAAAGACAGTCAGTTAAAAAAATAAATATTTGATTACCGGGAACATACAACAAATGCAAACTTATATTAAACTCATAATATAGCCTTGGAAATATAAAAGCTTGATGATAATAAGAAATTATTATACTAAAAGATGTTAAAATAAATTCCTTAGCACTTGATACATCAAGCAGGTAATAGATCAGTAAAAAATAGAAGGTTTGAGCAAAAACTTAAAATTTATCTAATGGACACACATAGAACAGCAACCAAAAAAAAACCTTATTTTCAAACCCTTAGCACATTATAAAATTTGATCATGTATCTCGTCCATAAGCAAAATCCCAATAAATTTTTAAGAACTGATATTATAAGATATTCTCATATTATCTAAGCCAAAGGCAATAAAATCAGAAAAGGACAAGAAAGATAATGTAAAAATACATAAACATACATTTAAGTGTACTTTAAATCATTCATAAGTCAAAGAAGAAATGAATACAAATTTTAAAATAAAACAGAACAGAATACTAATGAAAATATGCCATCTTCATGAAAAACAGTTAAAAGAATAATTTAAGGGCAATTGATCTATGTACATACTTATATTAGAAAAAGAATAAATGTTTAGTATTGAGAAGCCAAATGTCCAACTGTAGTACATGAGAAAGAACATGAATTCATTAAAGATACACGGAAGATAAGAAATAGAAGATAAGAAACGAACTGGAAAACAGATATCCATTAGAGAATTAACAAAGTTGTTTCTTTAACAAGAATGTTAAAATATGTAACTATTTTTAAGAAAGGCTGGCATCTGCCACTCTGTCTGCCTGTGCTCACTCTCTCTCTCTCTCTCTATAACAAATAAATAAATAAATAAATCTTTAAAAAAAAAAAAAAGGCTGGCATCAATAAATACAACATATACTCAATATCTACTTAGAAAAGTCTACAAAGAAATTTACATTAATATTTTTTAATTTTACAGAAATCCTCTCAAGTAGTAGGCCTTGCACTAATTTGCCCAAGTATGAGGAAATTACTCAAATCCTGGGAAAAATAAACTGGAAACAAATAGTCAAAAAATTTTCTGGCATTCATACAGAACTTGGAAGAGCTTATGTTCCCAACAGCCAAAAGGGAAAGACCTTGTAATATACAGAGCATTAGGTAGAATGCACAGAAATGCAGCATTGGAATAAATTAGCCTTGAATAAAACACTGCTTTGGACTTATCCTAAATAACTGCATAGCAGACAAAAAAACACAAGCACTATTCATAAGAATATTAAAAAAATGCATTAATCAACATAAAATTCTCAGGTATCTGGCACATGTGAAATCTAATAAGAAATTGCTAGACATGCACAAAAGCAGGAAAATATGACCCATAACCAGGAACACAGTCTATCAATAGGAACAGACTCTGATGATGGAACAAGCAGATAAAGATGGGAGGCGGGGAGCCATGGAATGTTCTGCATGTTCAAGAATGTCAGGGAAGCAAACAAATGAAACACAGAATAAAGATAAAAATTGAATATTTTAAGAGACTCAAAAGCAAAAATGTAATTGGAGTTAAAAATTTATTGAGGGGGCACCTGGGTGGCTCAGTGGGTTAAGCCTCTTCCTTCAGCTCAGGTCATGATCTCAGGGTCCTGGGATCCAGCCCCACATCGGGCTCTCTGTTCAGCAGGGAGCCTGCTTCCCCCTCTCTCTGCCTGCCTGTGATCTCTGTCTGTCAAATAAATAAATAAAATCTTAAAAAAATATATTGAGAGTATCAGGTTAAACACTACAGAAGAAAATAAGAGGGGTACAGTGATAAAAAACTATACAAAATAAGGCACAAAGAAAAAAAAAAAACACCCACACAACAAAATATAATGTTCTAAGAAATGTGTAATTATAGCCCCAGAAAAAGAAGGAAGAGGTAGTTCGAAGAAATAAAAGCTTAACAATTTCTAAAATTGATAAAAAAAAAAAAATACACTAATAGGTGAAAAGAGCTTAAAGAATCCCCGTAAGAATTAACATAAAATATCCCAAGGGTCATCACGATCAATTTACGGAAATCCAGTAATTAAAAAGACAACCAGAAAAGCAGTATTACAAAAAGACATTTTTCAGGAAAGGAAATTTAAGATTTATAGTAGACTTCCCATCAGAAAGTATGCAAAACAAAATATTAAGCACTATTACTTAAGTGCTGAAAATAATGAACTGTCAATCTAGAATTTTTACCTAGTAAAAATGTAACAATAATAAAGTCTTTCTCAGACAAACAAAGCCTGAGATTTCATTTTTAGCAGATTACACTATAAGAGGTGATAAAAGAAGTTCTCCAGGCAGAAGAAAAAATTTAACAGAAATTTTAATCTACATAAAATATATAGGCAAAAAACAAACAAAAAAACAACAACAAAAGAAACCCTTTCTATATCATACTTCATTTAAAAAAAATAACTGCATACTTAAGCAAAAATAAAATTTGTGGGGACACCTGGATGGCACAGTCAGTTAAGCATCTGACTCTTGGTTTTGGCTCAGGTCCTGATCTAGAGGTCATTAAGAGCCAGCCCAAGATCAGGCTCTGCACTCAGTGGGAGTCTGCTTAGGTTTCTTTCTCCCTCTCCTTCTGCCCCTCTCCTTTATGCTTGTGCTCTCACATTTTCTCTCTCTTTCTAATATAAGTATTTTGTTAAAAATAAGATAAATTAAACAAAATAAAATTTGTGGCAACAGAAACAAAGGATAGAAGAAAATGAAAAGACACAATCATGCAATCTTATATTATCCATGAATTGGCTTAATATTATTTGAAGATAACTGTCAAAATAAAGGTATATATTGTAAAATCCAAAGGAAATTTTAAAAAAGTTAAACACAAAAACATGACAATAGAGCAGATAAAAGTAAATCAGAAATCTCAACTCCAACAGATAGAAAAGATGAAAAAGAAATATCTAAAAATATTAAATGAGTAGAAAATAACAATATTAAAAAATGTTGAACTTAAAAGGTGTAAATGCCTCAAAGACATAATTGTTTGATTAAAACAAAGACCCAGCTTTATACCATATACAAAAAGTCTGTTAAAATATAAAGATATAGATGTTTAAATTAAAATGATAAAACAAAAGATGCAATGCAAATATTAATCAAAAGCAAGCTACAGTGCTTGCATTAATATGCGACAGAGCAGACATGAAAATAGGGAATATTACCAGACATTTTACAATGATAAATTGATTAAGTCATCAAGAAGACATAACAATCCTAAATGTGTATGCTACTGATAATGAGCTTGCAAATACATGAAGCAAAGTGAATAGAAATGAAATAAGAAATAGATAATACCACATTCATCTCAGTAATTGATAGGATACATTTTACAAAGACTGTAAAATGCTTGAACAATGCTCTCAACCAACTTGACCTAATATTTATAGAATGCTGCAACAACTGCAAAACCTACATTCAATAATATATGTAATAGTCACCAGGATAAGTTATACTCTGGGCCATAAAACAGTGTTAATAAATTTAGAAGTACTCAAATAATGCAGGCATATATTCTGAAATAATGGAATTATTATTTTTTTAAAGATTTTTTTAAAATTTATTTATTTGTTAGAGAGAGAGAGAGAGCGAGCACAGGCAGACAGAGTGGCAGGCAGAGGCAGAGGGAGAAGCAGGCTCCCCGCCAAGCAAGGAGCCCGATGTGGGACTCGATCCCAGGATGCTGGGATCATGACCTGAGCCAAAGGCAGCTGCCCAACCAACTGAGCCACCCAGGCGTCCCTGAAATAATGGAATTAAATTTGAAATCAACAAAAAGATCTATTTCAAAAATCCCTGAATATTTAGAAGTTAAATAACATACTTCTAAGTAACCAGTGAGTCAGTAACCAGTGAGTAACCAGTAAGTCAGATAAGAAATCACATAGAAAATTAGAAAATAGTCTAAACTCAATTAAAATTAAACCACATTAACATCCGTACAGTAGACTTAAAGCACTCATTAAGCATTCATTATGTACTTATATTAGAAAAAAGAAAGATCAAATCCACCATTTCAGCATCTACATTAATAAGTAAAACAAAAATAATAAACTTATGATCAGAAGACAATGACATTGCAAATAATAAAATGATAGAACATCAATGAAACCAAATACTAATTCTTTGAGGGATTTAATAAAAATAATCATCTTCCAGGAAAAAAGTCACCAATTTCCAAATTATGAGCCACTCTGTGCTAGTATATTCTACCATTTAGGTGCCATGGGCAAATTGTTGGAAAGAAAGATCACCAAAGCTCATTCAAGAAGAAACATATACCCTAAATCACTCTGTATCTAAACTAATTCAATCTGCAGGTTAAGATTTTCCCATGAAAGAAATCAACAATGGCAAAAACAATTCTAGATTCAAGTAGTTTCACTGATGAATTCTACTAAACATTTACATAAAATATAATACCAATTATGTAAATACTTTTTTTTAAGAAATAGAAGGGAACCCAACCATTCATTTTATGAAACCAGCCTTTCCGTGATAACATTATGAGACAAGATATCATAAAAAAGAAAACTGCAAACAAATATACCTCATCAACACAATCACAGTCAATTTCAGCCAATAAAAACCATCAATGTCAAAAAAGGGTAACACATGACCAAGAGAGTTTATACCAGAGACGAAAGTTTTGGTAACATTCAAAAATCAAACAATGGGACTTCTGGTTTCTTGTTCAACATGAAAGGGACTTAAAAATCACCAGATCATCCTAATAGCAAGTAAAAAAAACCCAAACAGACTAAAAAACCAACAACTCATCTAGGATCCATTAGAGAAAGGAGGACACAAAGGCATACCAGGATCAGAGGGAAAGGGAAACGCAGCACAGACTGACCATTGTAAACCGCCTGGGGAAGCAGTGCCTGGGTAGGAAAACCCCAACTGTAGTTAATGAATTACTGGAGGCTCAAAGTGGACAAACCAGAGAGTTAAAATCTCCAGGGGGAACCCAAGCATAAGTCCCCATCAATTTTGTGAGACTTACTTTCAGAAGGGCTCAGTCAACAGCAGAGGAAAAGGCCCTCAGACTTCCAGCAGGCAGAGGAGAAAAGGAACCATTAGGAAGTACTCAAGAGCCCTCTGTTCCTTTTAAAAAGGCCTGCCCTTAGGGTGCCTAGGTGGCTCAGTGGGTTAAGGCCTCTGCCTTCGCCACCCCCAGTGCCCTCCCCCCCACCTGCCTCTCTGTCTACTTGTGATCTCTGTCTGTCAAATAAATAAAAATAAAAAATAAAAAGGCCTGTCCACAGGAGGAACTAAGAGACTGAGGGGAAGAGAATACACTTGCTGGGGTACTATCAGAGGCTTACTGTATTGATGCTGTGTTTTTGTTGTTGTTGTTGTTGTTTATCATCAGTACACTGGGGTAGGCATATTTAGTCCAGGTAGAGCTCAGTTCCACAGGATGAAAAAATTCACAGGTGTTTTACCTTGGCTGCATACTCATTGGAAAACTAGCCAGGTAGGGAGCATTACAACACTACATGATCCAGCTGTGGAGAATAGATTTGGATGTAAGTGAGAGACAGCTGGAGGGACAATAGCCTCTGCAGAAAAGAGATTTAAAGGGAGATCACACTGTGGGACAATGAAAAATAGTCAACTTATAGAGTTATTTGGGACACAATGAGATTTGGTTGATGAGAATGACATTAAGGTACCAGGATCAGTGCTAAGCACTGCATATTAATCGACTCGATTTCCCAGGGTGTGGAGTAAGGATGCAAGTTTTCATTTCTTTTTTTTTTTTTTTTTCCCGTTTTTTGTTTGTTTGTTTGTTTGGCTGGCTGGTTGGTTCTTTTGTCTGGTTTAGGTAGAAATTGATTCTCTCGAGTTGGCACAGAGTAGAAGAGTCTGTCCTTAGTAGAACCCTTAAATCATGGGATTCCTTTGCAAGTTCATTTGTGCAGGGTTTGTCTTTCATGTCCAACATAAAATGCTTAGCCAAACATTTAAAACAATATTACGAAAAGAGGAGAAACAAAGCTTATAAGGGAATATGTCAATCACTGCTGTGATGGTTCCAAATGATAGTCCCAATATTCTTAAACACTTCCATTGCTGTGTCTATGACCCTCCCTTAACTCCACGCTCTGTCACCGCTTGGCTAATAGTAGATGGTGAAAATGACAGAGTGCCATTCTTTGTGTCCGGTCTTCATGAAACTGATAGCTTCCACTTGTGTCTCTTGGCTATTTGCTTGTGAAAACCAGTCCTTAAGCAGTGAAGAAGTCTAACCAGGCTGCCCCATGGGGAAGCTCAATAACTAGAACATTAAATTGCCAGTCATATGACTGAGTCATTTTACAAGTAGATCTTCTAGCCCAGGTAAATTCTTCCAGCTGACACCATGTTGGGTAGAGATTAGCTGACTCTATCATGTTCCACCAAAATTGTACCTCCATAGCCAAAATAAATTATTGCTTTTGTGTAATATCTCTGAAATGCCCAGAAAGGTAATCACACAACTATGAAAAACTGAAACAGTTGCATGTTTGGTGGAGTTCTGGACAGACTTCAGATGCTGGTAGAAATTTTCACCTCATGCTACAAGTTCTAACCAAGATAGATACAGTAGTAGCCCTCTTCCTCAAGTTATAAAGTCTTTGTTGAAATCAGCAGCTGGCTATTATCCCTCTTTAGGAAACAATTTGATAGAAGACTTTACAGTAGAGATGAAAAACTGAAGACAAGACATTCAAGTAACTTGTTCCAAATCACA
>RCUC01091948.1:0-14960 GCA_003697995.1 Taxidea taxus jeffersonii | reverse complement strand
TGATGGAAAAGGGTGTAGAATTGATCTGGAGGAGTGAACAGAGCATACCCAGTGTATTTCCTCTCATTTCCATAGAACACTGAGCTTTTCATGTCACTGACTTGAATTAAGTCACATGACACATGGAGAATGTGTTTTTTAAATCAGGTTGGCTCTAATAACTGCTAAATGTTAGGTTTCTTATTACCAAGGAAGAAGGTCAGAACGGATTTGGAGAAGCAATCATCAGTCTCTGAAATATAGATCATTTCCTGATATGGAAATTATCATGGTACATATGTCTACTTGTGGTTCTTAAAGAAATTGACATTTTTTAATAATGACAAATACTGTTTTGCTATTAAAACCATGCGTGCTTTCCATTTGCTACTCAAGTATCCTGCTTTTGGATCTAACTAGTACCTTATTTTAGGGGCAGAGAAAAAGGATTAAGAAGCCATTTCCAGCTGAATGGGAAATACTCTTTGGTCTACCAGAAAGAGACCTCTCTCCATCTGCCCCTCACCCTGGTCATCAGAACTGTTTTTCAATGAGCCAATGAACTGGATGTCTCTGTGACCATCCATCATCTTTATTCAGCTGGGGATTGTATATGGTGCAATATGTATGGAACATAGAGTTCCTCTCACATCTCGTGAATTCTCTGCTCTCTGTGCTGGCCCACACAGACATTTAGCATTCCCCTTCTCACACCATCAAAATAGTCGGGCTCATGTCTTTTTTTTCCTCTTCTACTGATACTCTCCATGCATCTTCATATTTGTGACCCAAAAGTCAGGTTAACTTCGTACCTACCACAGGAAGAATCAGCAGGAAGATTATAGGAAGAAACTTCATGCTCTGTGGGTGGAGGTTTTTGTTTCTGAATTTACCCACTGTGAGAAATAGGAGCTGGTGTTCCAAAGCCCTCCATTTGGAGTCACTGGTATTGGGCACTTGATGATCATACACACTGTTGTGTTGGAAATTCAGCCAGTAAAGCAGTTCTCCAAAGACCTTCCCTGAAGAAGGTTTGATCTAATGTGATCTTAACAAGCATGAGGGAAGTATTTAGCCATTTGATAAAATATTTCTCTGCGTCCTTTTAAAAGATACATTTAGTAGATAGTCAGACTTAACAATTAATATCCTGTTAAATTAAAACTGCCACAAACCAGAACATAAATCTTATTTTAAAAGGGCTTATGCATGCATATAGAAAAAGGGAAAGAAGGAGATTTGTAATAGGGTAGAATGACATATTTAATATGCAGCCTAAAAGTTGGGTTCACTGACAAAAAGTCAGCTAGATCTGAAACTTTTTAGACAAATTCGAGTTGGTTCACGAGAGGTGCAGAAAACTCAGATCACTTATCTTTAGCTTTCCCAGTGTTTAGAGAGGAACAAAGTCAGGAGCAAACATCCCAATGGTGTACGTGTTATGAAAATTGAGTCTCATTTTCACATGATGGCCGGTGGACATGCCAGAAATCAAACTGCGACACAAGCTCAAAGTCAGAAACAATAAGCCAGCAGAGGTGAAAATAAATTGTTTGTCCTTTCTTATTTTCTCCCCGAGACTCTATAATAAGCCATTATTTTGCCTTCACCCCATCTTCCCAATTTTTGTTCCTCTTTATTTTCATAAATTAATAGAGGAACATATCAGCAGCATCTAAACTAATGTGATCTTACGGTTGCCCAGAAGATAAATAGCCAACCCATGCAAGAGTGACTCGAAGGCCATCCCGCCCCCTTCCTGTAGTCCTCAATGAATCATTTGATAAGATGCCACCAAACCAGCCAGTTCAAGAGAATAGTATTAGTGTGGACACAAACGCAAGAAGTTCCGGGAAGACTATTAGCCAAAGCAGGTCTGCCTTCCACACAGTGAATGCCTCCATTTCAAACAGTTCCGAATTACATGTGACATGCCGATATGAGGTTTAGAAATGGAAAAGATGAATTTGACTGTCCTCTTTCTAAAACCACACACACACACACACACACACACACACACACTATCAATTATATAGAACCTTATTTTAACAATACTCCTGTTTTTGCCAAGAATAGAAAAAGACTAGAAATAGAAAAAGGGGTAGGGCCCGATGGGACTACAAATGGTAAAATGTCCTGAAAAATAAGGCAACAGCCCCTCCAAGGCCATCAAGAGAGAATGAGGAAGATGGAGAGAAAGGGTATTTCTCATCTACTTGATTTACTTGGTCGGTTAAAAAAAAAAAAATCTTAGAAACAAAGAAAATTATAAAATGGCACCACTTAACAAATTAAAGGCAAGTGTCCTGACCACTGTGTAGGACATGCTAAATTTCTAAGAAAGCACCTGGCAGCATCAGATGTGGCTGGACTGAGGAAGTGGTTGTCTGGTTGTCTGATTATTGCCAATAGACCCCACCTGACAGCTTTTAAATGTGGTGACATAAGCACACTCTCAGTTTTATTTATTTTATTTTATTCAATTTGAGTGTCAGAAACTCCAGAGATGCTGAGTCACCCAAACTAAACTCATAGACACTAGTTCATTAGAAACATAATGATAATTTAAGAACTTATAAGGAAGGGGCGCCTGGGTGGCTCAGTGGGTTAAAACCTCTGCCTTCAGCTCAGGGTGTGGTCTCAGTGTCCTGGGATCGAGCCCTGCATGGGGCTCTTTGCTCAGTGGGGAGCCTGCTTCCTTTCCTTTCTCTCTGTCTGCCTCTCTGCCTACTTGTGGTCTCTGTCCGTCAAATAAATAAACAAAATCTTTAAAAAAAAAAGAACTTACAAGGAATAGGATAACTCTCACAAGGGGCGGAATTATTCATTTTAACCTGGAGGCCCAGAGTCTTCCTGGTGAAAAACTATGGGAAGAGGCAAAGAAAATTCGAATGGTTGTTTCATCTATATGGAACGTTAACTATGGAATACAGATGTTTAATGTCATTAGAAATTGGGACCCTCCAGCCTCACTACACACAACAAGGATCAACTGCAAAAGTGGATGTCTTCTTGACAAGAGACTGAGCTTTTTTGGACATCACTTTTCTGACTCTCAGAAGAGATGAGTAATTGTTGATTTTTTTTGTAATTGTTGATGACTTCTTGCCCTCCCTTCCTACCTCTCTGTCCATCTCTGCCTTTACAGTTGGGTTTAATTTAATATTGAAGTTAATCTTAGATACGATCCCTTCTCTACACTGGCCCACTATGGTTTGAATTTATATCTTATGTCTCAAAAGAGTATCTTCATTTCCAATGTCAGAGGCTTTTTCAACTGTTGCAACTGGAGAAACAAGCTCTCTGAAAACTGGCCTTAAAATGGTATCCCACGGCCCCAACAGGGTACAGAAGACAGGCAGACACACTTGAGACATCGCTGAGCTATAGCTCCATAACTGAATGAATAAACCTAAACTCCAGCTACCTTTGGATTAGTTGGGATTCTATAAGTTGCAAGTTACAGAAAAGTACCTAAAAAGGTTTAGACCAATAGGAGAATTGTTGGTTCTGATCATGGCGAGCATTGAAGTTTATGTCATTGATGATACAGAGACCCAGGGCAACACGTCACCAGACTCTTGCTTGTTACCTCTCACCCCAGCTCTACTGTCTCCCTCTGAGGATGGCTGTCAGCACTTAGAAATTCAACCCCCGGCTAGCTTTCAGTCTGATCTGCTTGATAACACAAGACAAGTTCTGTCCCTGTTACTTGAGAAACTGGGATTCTCATATATGTCTGATCAAAGTTAACCTACTAATTCCATTACTTCTAGAGCCAGGTGTGGAAAGCTGAGGAACCAATTGTTAAGGACATTATTAAGGAAAAGACACAGAGGAAAGAGGTAGGGTTAATGGATCTGGACTTGTCCTTTATTCACCTCCAAGGACTGGAGGACCCACCCAGCTCTGTGAATATGATTAGTGGTCATCCAGATAGACTGTCTCTTTTTCAATTAAGTGTTATCACCTTTATGCTACTTCAGTTTATAAGCCATTCATTATTTAGATTTCTTTTTCTAGCAGGAGCCAAGTGCATAAAGCTAATCTGGCCCCTCTAAATTGTTTACAATATATTTAAGATTGAAAGCAAAGGGTTTTCTATAACTTTAGTCTATTATCATATCATCATGGAGCTTGCTATATTAATGTTTGTGTGGAAGTCCCATGATAACGATTTTTACATATGTATGAAAACAAGAACAAACCACTTTGAGGGAGAAGCTTAAGTTTAATCTTGTTTCCTATTTGGAGTGATGTCTCATTCAGAGACCATGAACTTGACAGTGCTATTTCTTTATATGGAAAGCTTCAGAAGGAATCACATAATAAAAGCCCCAATTTTATGAATAAAATTAAAATCAATCATCCTTGGAAGGCATTATTCAAACTGATTACTAATCAGAGCAAGTAAGGAAAATGGATCCCATGGTGGATAATGTTAATTTTTTTCTTTCTTTTCTCATCCCAGTCAAATACAGCTTGCTCTTAAAAGTATTTGTCTAAGATTAAGATGGAAGGTTAAACTCTGTTGTTGAGGGAAGACATTGATTTGGGGAACTATAACATTCCTTAATTTGTCAATGTGATTCTATGCTCCACCATCTTTGCGTTTGTCCTACAGTAGGATAGAGATTCTTCCAGTTACAATTCAGAGGGAGTGAAAAGTGTCAGCTTTCCCTCAGGAGGGTGAGCAGTAGTCCTGGGCCTCCCTTGACCAAGGCAGGTGCTGGGGAAGTTCATCTGTTGGAATAGCACTCTTTAAAATTGACTGAACTCTTAGACATTCATGGGGACTGGCTATCCCACTAAAATAATACTGAAGATTATTTCCTGAGCATATGTATGTCAATCAGAATATAAGAAGCAAATAGATTGTACACTCCAACTGAGTGATTTAAACAAAATTTAATAATGGAATGTTGATTCACAACCTCCAGATGTAATTTGAAACTGGCTCCAATATGCAGAGGGCAGGAAAGACTGAAGAAAGGGGAAGGGTGCTCCAGATTGGCAAATGGCAAGTTTAAGAAACAAGAGAACTTACATAAGAGGCTTGTCTTGGTTGGCCATAAGATGAGTAGATCTCCACATCTGCCCATCAAATCTTCAAAGTCTATGCAGCAGCCTCAACTAGGTTCAGTCAAGTATACCATGCAGATAGTCTCAATACTGCATGACTATCTCAAAGCTATGTCCTTGGAAGAAAGCTCTAGAAGTGGGGAATCCAACTGGAACCCATGTTCCAAAGACAGAGGAAGGGATGAGGAGCCTCCAATTGCCCAGATCCAACTCTTGGGTCAACTGGCAGTCAAGTCTTCTTGATGACTTCCTCCAAAATGGAAGTATTTACATACTTGGGAGTAAATGTCAGGGAAATGGAGACAGTACAATACTTTGAAGCTGTTAACAGTAGACCTTTATCAATGCTAGGTGTGAAAAGATGGGGATCCAGTGATGGGGAGAAAGAGAGAGCTAAGTATGACTAGGACCAGGGTAGGCCAAGCGAAAAGCTTAGTGTGCAGGATTTAGGGAGATATACTCAGGGTCCCCTTTTCTGACTCTTGCTCCCTGACCCACCTCCACCCCACTGGATCAGCATTGCCCTTGGAGCTGTTCATTTTTCTCTATGACTTTTATAGATTCCTAAGTCAAAAGCAAGAGACCTTAGTTGGAATTTAGATTTTTTCAAGTATAGCACTATGTCTTGGGTACTTTTCTGGTATGTCTGCTTGTCCCAGGTAACCACTGGCTCAGTCCTCAGAGACCATATTTCCCTGTAATTCTGGTTCTTTTACATCATTAGATACAGACTTGAAGCAGAAAGTGGGAAGATTGGCAGAGGAAGCTTGTCATTGGTCATAGGATGCCACCATTAGGAGCTGATTCTGTACTTTTTTTCAAGAACAGCTTTTGAAAACAGGTAGGCTAAAAGGATGTTACCATGGTCAAGACAACACACTTTCCAAGCCAAACCCTAGATGGAGAAACACTCAGGCAACATCATTCCCCAGCATATTTTGCTTTCCCTTTGACTCTTCCTCCCCAAATCCAGAAGACCTGTGTCACTTTGGAGAAGGGAGTAAATACACTGACTGGTATTTCATGCATTTAGAGATCTACTTGCTTAGTGTCAAAGATCAAAACCTTTTCTTTCAAGCTTGGAAGCAGAAGAAGCATGGGTTAATGTTTAAACACAATCTGTGCCTCTCCCCGACAATATGTACTCATCACTCATTTCTGGATATCCCTAGTCTTGCACTGAACCCCTAGTTAGTCAAGGGGATGATGGTTTGTTATGCTCGATCTATATACTTCCCCCCAGGGAGGTCCTGCCTGGCCGGACTGATCCTTAAACTACCATAGTGGAGAATCTAGAGGAAAAGGGAAAAAGAAGAGAAAGGAAAGAGGCATATAAAAAGAAGATTTGGAGGGATTTGGGAGGAATCCCAAGTGGAATAAAGGAACTGTGGCATGTGAAGGCAGTGTTCAGAGCAGGAAAAAAAAAAATGGGAGGTTTAAATAAGTATGGCTGGAAATTATGTCTTTTTTTGGTGTTAAAAGAAACACAAAGGACATGAGTTATTTCTAAATTGCTTTTGATTACATGAACTGTGCTCTTTTAACTCCAACTTCACTCTGAGACTGAACCACATGAATCACATCACATAAGCATTCCTTTCTCTTCTTGAAAAGATATCTCTGTCTCTCCCTCCTCTCACTTCTTTCTTCTGACTTCTCCCCTTATTCCTAACCAATTCATCAAAGTTTTTTTTTAAGTAATTTTTATGGATTTATAGACTGTAGGCACTGGGCTATTATTCTACCCACAAATTTAGACAACAGTGATGAAACACAGGCAATATATCAGATATCTGTTCCTAAACTTTTAGCTTTTGAATATTAACTGTCATCTACTATGTGCTATCTACCACAGTCCTAATGAATTTTGCTAAGTTTTTCCTCATTCTACCCCATTCTCTCCTCTATGAACCCACATACTCCAAGAACCTTATTTTGTCCTGAACTTGTTTCCAGCCCCATTCCCAACTGGACCGCATTGGCAGCCCCTCTTTAGACAGCATGAAGCACGCTTACATTATAGTTTGCCTTCATTCCTAGGGCTGCCTTAGAAATCACCATAAAACAGATGGCTTAAAACAACAGTGTAGAGGTCCTAAGATTCTCAGTGTGTTGGGGAATGTGTTGGGGCAGGGACTGCCCAGCAGCTGAGGGCTTCTCTCTTTCTCTTGCTCTTGCTGGGGCTGATGGTCTGGGGGCTCTTACTCCTTGGAGGCCATGTAGACCATTAGGTCCACACCCCAGTTGCTATAGCCAAATTCATGGTCATACCCAGAAATGAGCTTGACAAAGTGGGGGGCAATGCCAGCCCCAGCCCCAGCATCAAAGGTGGAAGGGTGGGTGTCAGGTCCTCAGTGTACCTCAGAATACCCTTCAGGGGGCCCTCCGATGTCTGCTTCATTGTCTTCTTGGTGTCATTGTGTTTGGCAGCTTTCTCCAGGCAGCCAGTCAGATCCATGATTGACACTCTGGGGGTGGGGACATGAAAGGCCATGACAGTGAGCTTCACATTCAGCTCAGGGGTGACCTTGTCTATAGCCTTGGCAGTGTCAGTTCTGGGCAGCCCTTCAGCCATCATGTTGAGGCTTGCTCTCCAAGCTTTTTAGAGTGGGAGCAGAGGACCCCTTGTCATAGGGCAGATTTTGCCCCACTATTAAGGCCCAGGCCTCCTAAGCATTTAGCCCAACATCCCATGAGTCACAAAGTTTGTCCACTCGGGTGGCAGGAACAGGCTCTATCCCAGGTCTGTGTAAGCTTCAGGGTGGCTCCACCTATAAATTTTCTGGTAGTTTTTCCTCTGGCCTCACATAGTTTCTGAACACACATAAACTGGTTAGTATGCCAATATGCAGAGTTCATGCTCCATGCTGTTCTCTGTTCTCTGGTACCTGAGCTACAAACCTTAGTTGCCTGGACCTTCAGAAATGCCTCCTCGATCTCCCAATTCAGAGGGACCTCAAGAGTCTACTTGGGTTTTCCTTTCCCACAATGGGGCCTGGAAACTGTCTCCAGGCAGCAAGCTGGGGTAATAGCACAACTACCCTTCCTGTCTCCTCTCTCTCAGAGACCATTGTGCTACCCCGTGTGCTGTCTAATGTTTGAAAAACATTTTCCGTAGTTTTTCTGGCTATTTATTGCTTAAGAGTGTGCATTCAGGAAGGGAATAGAAATCCAGTCCTCCTTATTCCATTTGGGTGGGAAGCAGGCCATTGGTCTCTTTTTGATTTTCCCAGCCTCTTGTTTAGCCCTTCGTGAAGGGCTTCTTCAAACTTCTCTTCTTCCTCTCTTCCCTTCACAATGCCAGCCTCAGATTTCCTTCCTGGTCACGTCGTCTCCAGTTCGTAAATAAATAGGCAACGGGAATAACTTTATTATTTTATTTCTAGTCAATAACCATGGGTAATTCACTTTTTCAATTGATCTATGTTGCTTATAAATCGCCGCATCAGCCCCTACTTGAGTTTGGTATCGATTTCTGGCACAAACACACATCTCCGGGAGCTGCCGGCCTGTCTCGGGTCCTGCTGTGCTCCCAGTGTTTGAACTTGTTTCTTGATGCCACCTGCTGCCCCATTCATCTCCAGGGGCTTTATATTGCTCACACTCATTCAGATTTTCAAAAATTATCGTGGAGCACTCACTAGTCCTGTGTCAGACCCTGGGAGCATGGAGGTAAGCAAAGAAGCTATTGCTCCTGTCTTCATGAACTTTATAACAAAGGGCATAAACTATGATCAAATATCCATATGTTTATCTGTAAGAATACAACTTTAAAGACTTGAAAATGCTGGCCAAAATTGTTTTCCAAGCACTTCTTTTTCAAACCATAGCTGAATAGCTAAAAAAGAGAAAAAAATGACAGGCCTGATAGAAAGATGGTGGAATGGCTCTGGAAGAAGCTATCGTAGGAAGCAAGGCCTACAACCCTACTGTCCTCAGAACTGGTTTTCAGTAGGCCATGGTGAAAGGGGGACGGAAAATATACCTGGAGCTCAAGAATGGGCTCAAGCAGGAGCTCCAGGTTAGAAAGTTTACAGAGAGTGGACCCCGAGGACTGAGCCTATAGCATGAACCAGCCAAACAAGTCTCCTTCAGGCTCAGCCTTGGCCGGCTCTTCTGGTAGAGCAGGAAAACTAAAACAGGCTACTCTGAGAGGCATTATAACAATTCCCTGATATTGGTGCTTGCGTTCATGTTTTTAATAATTTTTTATTATGATGTTCAATTAGCCAACATAGAGTACATCATTAGTTTCTGATGTAATGTTCAATGATTCATAAGTTGCGTATAACACCCAGTGCTCATCACAACACGTGCCCTCCTTAGCAGCCATCAACTGGCTAACCCATTCCTCCCACCCCCCCTTCCCTTCTGTAACCCTAAGTAACTATGGAAGGAACCGAGATGTCCTTCAACAGACAAATGGGTAAAGAAGTGGTTCATACAGACAATGGAATATTACTCAGCCATCACAAAGGATGAATACCTAACTTTTGCACTAGCATGGATGTAGCTGGAGGGGATTTTGCTGAGTGAAATAAGTCAAATGGAGAAAGACAATTATCATATGATTTCACTCGTATGTGGACATGATGAATAGCATGGGCGCTTGCATTTAATGTGAAAACAAAGATGCTCAGGCCAAAAATATAATTTGAAGTATAGCCAGCAGTTCATAGATAACATAAATGCAAATGACTGTTTAACATAGGGCAAGATGATGAAAGATGATGAACTTTGGTCCTAATATAGTTACACGGAGATAATGCTTTGTAGCTATCGCATTGGTAAAGATACCAAAGTGCTTCCTTTTCCACTGCTGGTGAGGCTCTGGAGCAACAGACATTGTCACGGACTGCTGATGGTCTGACAAAATGCTTTGATCCCGCTAGAGGAGGATAGCTGGTAAAATTCACATCAATCCTATTTGGAGGAATCTATTCCAAAGATATGTCAGGAAAGAAAGCACAAATTGATGTCAACACATGAGTAAAAGTTGCAACTCAGTTTGTAATAGAGAAAGACTAGAAACAACCTAAATGTTCATAGAGCACTTGATGAATGAATTATTATAGGATATGAAGAAGATAACTGAATATCAAAAAAATTTTGCTATATGCTATTTATAAGAAATGAATCAGAAATATAAGAACTTAGAATAACTGAAAGTAAAGTGATAGCAAAAAGATATATAAAGCAAAATCTACCCCCAAGGAGGGAAATAAAAACATTAATTTTAGATAAAATAGAATTTGACAAACTCTTATAAGAGATAAAGATCACAGCGTATTAATAAATGGTTAGTTTCACTGGGAAGCTATAACATGTATAACTTTGTATACACCTGATACTATAGCTTAGAAATATGTAAATAAAGATGTAGAGAACCCAAGGAGAAATTGACAAATCTACCAGCAGAGAACATTTTAAACAGCAGACACATTAACTACTAGATCAAACAGAGAAAAATCTCAAGGATTGGGGCTGAGATAGGTACTTTCCTTCTAATATGTGGGCTTATTTTTCTTTGCTTAAGTAGGTCCTTTGCTATTCAGAGTAAGAACTATATTTCCCTACTTCCCTGACACTCAGGTTCAGTCGCATGACCAAGCTCTTGCTAATAGAAAAAGCTTCTGTTCTTTTTCAAGTACATCTTCTGGGTCCTGCCCTTGGAAGGAAAGGGCCAACCATCCAGGTACCTCTTTTTCTCCCTCCGGCTGGCTGGAATGAAGATGTGAGGGCAAGAGCTAGAGATGGACCATAAGACAGAGGCCATGTGTTGAAGGAAGAGCAACAAAATAGAAGGAGTGTGGGCCCTGGACACTGCAAACACCTCAGATGACTTAAGTGACAACTGTCATGAGCGAGGAAAGTAAACTCCTGTCTGCTTTGAGCCACTGTTATTTGGGGTCTTTGATACAATATCTACATGATGACAAGCACAGATTTGGTCCGTGGAGGTGGAGCTGCAGAAACAGAATCTAGGTGACATGTGCTGGGAAGGCACACTGCAGGCTTACGAGAATGAGCACATGGCAGGGTGAAAATCTGGGCCCTGGGGCAAATCACTTGGTAAATCTGTCTCCTCAGATACTTTGGCAGGTTTCTCACATGCTGACATAGCCTTCCCCCTCAGTTCCTTTATTTTGAATGACTTCAAGGTAGCTGCCAATAAGTTGAAGCCGAGCAGGATTGGCAGAGCACAGAGATCATTAATAAAACTCCAGAACTGTAAAATTGCTTAGATTAGTGTTTTTCAACCTTGTTCACATCATGCACTCACTCAGAACATAATAAAATATTTGTGTGGCCCATAGAGGCACATGAATGAGGCTACTCAGAGCCAATGGTCACCAGCCTGCATACTCCCCTCATCCCAAACAGAGGCTCTGGGGAGCAATATATTGAATGTGTTTGTAACCTAACTGTGTCTAAACTGTATGCCCAGCACACTGCTTGAATAGCTCTGTGTTACATCAGATCTTTGACTGTGGTCATTCCAACATGGAACTGGCCAGAAGCAAGCAACCTAGAAAGCATAAGGGAATTTGGCCAAAGAACCCACAAACCCAGCCTGCAACTATCTGTGCTTGTGGACAATTCCACAATTTCCAAGGCAATTTCCAAGCATCTGTGCCTAGACAAGGAGGGATTGCCTGCAATAACATGGCCTAACCAAGGAGACACACTTCCCACTAGCCGCTTCAATGTACCACCGGACACATTCGTGACAATGCTCTATTGCTTCACCCCTGGATGGCAAATATCATGAAAGGTTACCTTATTGTAAGTCTTTAAAATGTACTTCTATCATATATTCTTTTTATATGTATAATATATTTCACAATGGAAAAATATTTTATTTCATTAAAATAACTGGAACTTTGGAAGGGCTTTGAAAGCAGTTAAAGCTTCCATGGCAGGACAGGAGAGGAGTCATTGATTATTCCAATCAGGCTTTCTGCATCTGTAACTGATACTCATCGTGGTCATTCATTGAGCACGTGAAGGATTTCCAAATAAATACTTTAATACTTTTCTTCTTTCTTAACATACAGTTCACTGGGTTGAGAAGAAGTCAGTTTGTCCTTGGAAGTGGTTCAGCAGCTCCCAAAGCTGAGTTGAGCACCATTTTCTGCCCCAAAGCACATGTTGAGGTCATGTGACACCCACAAAGAGGCAGGCATTGGAAGAGCACCCCTCCCCTAATTTGGTTCCCAGCTTCTTTGGTTAGTTGCCCTGGAGTCATCTCAAAGAGGAAGATTTTTAGTCTCTAAAAAAATCAACAGTCAGAAGAAAGCACACCAGAAATCTCTGCATTAAGCATCAAGGAAGGTAAACTCCATTCATTTGGTATCTCTCATCCAGGTATGACTCATTCATGGAAAAGTTTAAAATCCCCAAATCATTTCTTGTGCTCCTGTGGAATGGGGGCCCAGATGCTCCAGTTAGCTGGATGTAAAATTCTCTTACAGTGACCTGGGCGGTGTGGAACCACTTGCCATCCCTGGTGGAAGTTGGTAGAAAAAGTGTGTTTACTGTGAGAGAACATATTCCTGGCCAGTCTGGTGACATGAAGAGCATGTTATTAAGACAGCAAAGAAAACAAGAAAAAGAAAGTTGTATTTTATCTGGTAATTCAATTGAAGGTGGCCGTGGGTGTAGGTATGTGGGCCTGGGCAATTACCACCACAGCAAACTAAGACTATCATTTATTAGGTGCCCACTCTGTGCCCAGAATGATGTGAGGCACCAGAGCCACATTATCTGTCATTTTTACAAATACTCTATGGCAGAGGCTTTATTATCCCCATCTGACTTAGATGGGTTCAGTATCTCTCCTAGATCTGAGGAACAACTCCGGCTCGAAGCAGAAAGGATAGAGCTATGAGCTCCTGCCCATCCTGGAGGGAGCACTCAAAGACCTTTGCTGTAACAGTGCTTTTCCCACCTGAGTCGAAAAGTAGTGTCTTCCTATTCCTAAGTAACTTATCTAGCATCTCCATCAGCTTACAGGGATGAAACTCTCCCTCATTCTTCCTGATGTGCCCCCACTGTTGCCCTTCCCCACATCTTTTTGTTCTGTGTTTGGTCCTCCTCTGTTGGGTCCCACTTCTTCTTGTACCTTGGGTCCTGATGCAGGCTCCTTGCCTGAGTTTCTGTCTGTCATTATCTTGGATGGTCCTTCACCTTCCAGATGGAACTTTCTGGAAGCCCTTGTATATGGTTCTCAAAAGGATGGGCCTACTGTCAAGGTCTTTGCTCCTTCCTCTCATCTCATTTTATACTAACAATCTAGAACTGCCCTAAAGGTAAAGTCCAAACTCAAGTTGGCTTATATAGCATGAGAGGCCATTAGATATCACTTTATTGTCTTATGTTATGTCTACTGTAGAGAACTCAAAAGAATGAAAAACTAAGCATTCCTTCCATTCCTCTTCTGAAAGGACAATCAAATGTTTGTCTTTTGGATTGCTTGCTCTATTAGTAGTAGGGATTAAAAATTCCTTTGTTTCTCCAGAATGTTATCAAAAATACCCTTGAATGCCTTTGTCTGGAAGATTTGGGTCTATGTAAGAGAGAATAGAAAAAGGCACTTTGAGAAAAAAAAGATTGTGACATAATCCTAGAAAGAACCAATTCAAGCTTCTGTGAAGCTCGAAGTACAGGTGAGTTCTGGGTTCACGAATGGCAGGGACCAGAATTCTGGTCTATAGGGCATGGCATGTCCTCAGATGTACATGTGTTCTGAAATATTAGGCCCCGAGCCCTGCATCTCAGGCTCTATGGAAAATGTGCCTGTCTCTGCAGTGTTCATCATGGGTCAGAGAGGTTTCTGGTCTTTACATGGAAAGAACCTAAGCCAGAGAGCACTGAGAACAGCAGCTAGGAGAGCTGAAACATCAGAGGTCCCCCATCGACTTTGCTAGAATATGAATACTCCAGAATATCTGTGCACGGGAGAAGAAAGGAGCACAGAAATGTGACTAAAAATAGCTATTCCTCAATCCTTAGCAGATCAAAACTGAGCCACCTTTTAAAATTTAGAAAACATAGAGAAATATGATTTTTCCTACATCTCTAGAGTCCTGGTCCAAATTTACCTCCTCAGTTTTACCTTATACATATAGGAAATTTTATTTTACCTTACTGTGGTTTAGTAAAAATTTTCCAATTTTTCAAGCACACCATGAGTTTTCTTGATACCAAACCTTTGCCTTTATCAGGACATCTGCTTGAAACACGTCTATCCCTTTCTTCCCACCCCCAACAGATGCAAGTGTGTGTGCATGCACACACACATATGCACACACTGACCAGTGTGCATTCATCCTTGGGTGAACAGAAACTTGGAGTGGGGCCATCTGACCCCAAGGATGATGGCAAGCCTGCCTATTTTGATTCATTTGTGTAACTGATGAGGGATTTGTACTTGCTTAATTTGGTCACTACTAAATGCAGCCTAGAAGACTTGCACAGAAAAAATAAAATTTGTGTGTAGCCCTGATTTGGAAAGGAACAAAAGTGCTAGCAGAGTTAAAAGAGTCTTACACGGAAATATGTTTCCAATCAAAGCTGAGAAATACTGTAAACCAAAAGACTGTCACTTGCCTTTTATTATAAATCTGATACACTAGCAAAGGCCTTGAATTGCTCATCTCTGGTTACAAATCCATAAAATAGTCCTCTCTGAGGAGCTATTTCAACCTTATTTTATGTAACACTCGTTATAAATTAATTCTCCCTGACAACTAACTAGGGAAATATTTTAATCTAGATAGACAAAAATCATCCTCTTCTAAGAAGCTTCTGTAAATTCTATGTTGTGTTACTAGAGATGATTTCATTAAGGTTCAGGACTGATTTGCAAACTAATGTTGTTTTGATGCATCTAATAT
>RCUC01091947.1:0-17092 GCA_003697995.1 Taxidea taxus jeffersonii | reverse complement strand
CTGGGTTCTGAAGTCTCTCCTTTGTTCTTTCTTCAGTTTTGGATCCTTTGCTGCCAATATTAATAAAGATTTCTAGCCGTGCAGCTTATGGATTGCACCTCTAACCTGTCCCTTTGAAACCAGCTCTTGATTAACCTTCCAGGAGCTAGTTCTGACCCACTTAGCTATAAGTTTTTCTTTTGCCTTCCTGTCTTTTGGTAGCATGCACCGAAGCGGATCCCTCAGGTAGAGATGAGAGAGCAGATCTCCTCTGAGGATGCGCATGGACTCTTAGCATTTACAAAAGCAGCTGTCTCCGCCCACTCAGGCGGACCAGGGAATGTTTTCTGAACTCAGAGCCCTGCAGAGGGCCCTCAGCTCTCAGGGATTGTGCAAAGAATAAACAATAGATAAGGTCCCGGTTACAAAGAGTAGATGGAGCAAACATCACTAGTGCAGAACTAATTCAAGTTGGCTTTTTTTTTTTTTTTTAAGATTTTATTTATTTATTTGTTAGAGAGCGCGAGCTCAGGCAGACAGAGTGGCAGGCAGAGGCAGAGGGAGAAGCAGGCTCCCTGCCGAGCAAGGAGCCCGATGTGGGACTCGATCCCAGGACGCTGGGATCATGACCTGAGCTGAAGGCAGCTGCTTAACCAGCTGAGCCACCCAGGCGTCCCTCAAGTTGGCATTTTAAATAATTTGCCTTACTCAAATTACACAGCATTTCAGGAATCTGATATGCTCTCCTCATGCCCCCACGACAATTAACAGCCTCAGTGTTGCTCCAAGAAGTATTGCATCCCACAGATGTGTTGAAGTGAGAACAAAGGTTGAGAATCTTTGAGCTCTGGAAGAGCTACTCAAAGCAAGTACATATTCATACAACTTCAAGTGACTGATTAACTCCATCAAAGACGGTTATGCATGCATCGTTGATACCAGTCACTTCAGTTGTTTGTTACTCCTGTTTTGTTACCCTTTGATTCTTGCCATAGTCAAGACGACTACAAGTATGCACAGTGTATTACTTTGCCAGACTTGTGAATATCATCTCGATGTGCTGCTGTTTCCAGTAAGGGCAGAAGCATCATTTATGAAAGTTTGCTTTGCTCCTGTTGATGGTGAACCCTTAGCTAGCGATGGTTTCTGAACAACTTATTGCCCACTGAAAGTGTAACAATTTGCTGAGAGTTGTAATTGCAGTCTCCCCGATTGTGCTTGAAGTTTTGATTAGGAACCCTTAGCTGAGAGGGCAGGCTGGGTTTCTCTCCAGCATTGGGCCTTGTGTTCTAGCCTCTGCAGTCAAGCCACCGCTCTGAATAAGAAAATGTCTTTCCTCCTACAGGAAATGTGACACCTGCTCACTATGATGAGCAGCAGAACTTCTTTGCTCAGATAAAAGGCTACAAGCGATGCATTTTATTCCCTCCGGATCAGTTTGAGTGCCTGTACCCATATCCTGTTCATCACCCATGTGACAGACAGAGCCAGGTGAGCGTGTGTGGTCTGAGGAGGGTGTAGCACTCCTTTGGGATCCAAGGTTGGCATGTCTTTCCCCTTCCCTGTGGATAAATTCAGGATAGTTTCACAGTGTAGCTCACATATTCCAGGCCCTTGTGGTGGTCCTCCTTAGATGTTCATAAGGATAAACAGTTCTGTTGAGGTAATTCTGGAGGGCAGACCCCATCACTGATGCTGGTGGACTCTGGCCACCCTGTTTGAATGTGTATGTCTCCATTGGATTTAATAATTGCTTTCTGTTGTCATGGATGCTGCTACTTTTTGATAAGGAGAAGGGTGAACAGAATTGTCATATGTCATTTACTGTCTTTCCTGGATCTAAAAGAAGTATGTGGTTGACTTATGGCCAACCAGGGAGGGCCTTTCCTTTCTTGAGAGAACTGCCTAGCCACTTCATGTAGGAGTCTTTGCTGACAGGAATATGTGTGTGGGAGAAAGTTTCAGAAGATTTGGTTGAAGGTTGCATCCTCATTTCTCATGTCAGCAGGCCATGACTAGGTTTTCTGACCTGTGAGCTGTGATGATTGGCTTCTGACCTCAGAAGCACTTGAGGCTCAGTATTCTTTATCACTTAATCGTCAAGCCTGGCTTATCTTATACCATTCTCTGAGAGAGAGTGTATATGTTTAATGTGTGTGTGGTATCTTCTGCAGGATATAAATTCTAAACAGATCTTTTATTCTTAAAGCCATCTTTTTATCACTACCAAACTAGCACATCAGAGTTTATATTAATAAAGATTTGGTGATTGACTGATTTTTTTTTTCTTTCTCTTGAACCTCTCAGGTGGACTTTGACAATCCTGACTACGAGAGGTTCCCCAATTTCCAGAACGTGGTTGGTTATGAAACAGTGGTTGGCCCTGGTGATGTTCTTTACATCCCAATGTACTGGTGAGGAGGGGGTTAGGACTGGGGGCTTTTGGGGAGCTTTCTTTCCCATTCCCCGGAAAGCTGTATTTGTGTCCCTTCCGAGTTGTGGCAGGATTGGTTTTATGTGATCTACAGAAAGGTCGGCATATCCAGATGTGACCAGACTGAACATGGGAGAAATGCAACCCAGTCTGTAGGACAAGATGACAATTCCTCAGGTCCAAAGAGATCCCAGAGGCTTGAGGCTGAAGAAACTGTTCTTGGCTCTTCCGTATTTGGAGACAGCTAAACACCACTGCCTCTGGTCCCGGGGTGTGTTTGGCAGGATGAGTGTAAAGATAATGTCCTTGTTATTTGCTGTAGCCGGACTTTACCTAGTTTTCTATCTCTCTCTAAGGAATATTGGTGGCAAACAGGAGCATGTTTATTTTCTTGCAGGTGGCATCACATAGAGTCATTACTAAATGGGGGGATTACCATCACTGTGAACTTCTGGTATAAGGTGAATATGGGTTTTTTTTTTCCCTCCCTAGATGGGATTGGGGTGAGGTAGGTGTAATAAATAATTTGGGGGCAGGGTGGGGAGGTTGGCTCTCTCTGAAAGTGATTCCCAGGTCTTTGGAGAGATGAAGAGGGATGGGATTGAACTGAGTTTCTTAGGAGGGGTAAAGGCACTAGAATGGTGGGTTACACTGAAGCCTGCTGCTAAAGGCATTTCCTGAGCTGCTGCTTCCTTTGCAGGGGGCCCCCACCCCTAAGAGAATTGAATATCCTCTCAAAGCCCATCAGAAAGTGGCCATAATGAGAAACATTGAGAAGATGCTTGGAGAGGCCTTGGGGAACCCACAAGAGGTATGTGGCTGCCCCAAGGTGGCACTCCTATGGCCCAGTGGGCAGAGTGGCCAGGGAAAGTCAGGATTGATGTCACATTCTCCATAGCTCTGTTTAAGTATCCCATGTCCTTTCTCTCCATAGAGGTTATGGGCCTGTTCAGAAAATCTTTGTTTTCTGGTGAGAGCTGGGCTTGACTGGTGGATCAATTATAATCTGTTCCATGCTAGTGGTAATGTTCCCCATGGGGCTTGTGTACCAGCTGGGGACCCCTGGGGGGATTCTTCTGGAATGGGAAGCGAGCGGTAAAGCATCTCCTCACGCTCTCCCAGCTGTGCCAAGGCTGCTCTAGGTAATGTTGAGACCTGCTTCCCACACAGGTGTGCCAGTGGCCCATTGGGGACCCAAGGGAGGTATTTGTAATGCTCTTGCCTTCTTCCTGTGGATAGCCTCAGCATCCAGAGGACCTGTGGGATTGGAAAGTGGCACCGGCCCCAATTGCAGGTGACCATTTCAAGATACAGAGGCATTTAACCTTCTTAAAGCTCATTTAAGAAACGTGCAGGCACTCTTGGGTTTTGGGGGATTATTGGCTCCTCTGACCTTATGTCAGTTTGGTGCTATTTATAGGGTATTGTGAGAGAGAAGGTAATATAGAAGGGACCCAGATGAGAGGGCCATGTTCTGGAATATTTTCCAGGAAGAGAGTAGGTTAGTGTGTTTACAAGATTGAACAAAAGCCTTGTCCCTGCCCTTGGTTGGACATAGAATGCCTCCAGACACACCATGTCTGGCTCCAGGGCCAGGGGACAGGCAGTTCTGACTGGCTCCTCATGTCTCTTCACAGGTGGGGCCCTTGTTGAACACAATGATCAAGGGTCGATACAACTAGCCTGCCAGGAGTTGAGGCCTCCTGCCAGGTGACTGCTAGCCCGTCCACACCGCTTCATTGATGAGGACAGGAGACTCCAAGCGCTAGTATTGCACGCTGCACTTAATGGACTGGACTCCTGCCATGGCCCTGGAGGCAGGTGTTTGGGGCAAGGCAGGGTGGTTGGCGCTCCACTCCCATTTGGAGGGACTTCTTGCCCTTGCCTCTGTGCCCCAGCATCTTCCCTCTCTGCCCCCACTAAGGCCTGCATTCAGTGTGTGGAGTCCCAGCTTCTGGTTGTCATCATGTCTGTGTGCGTCAGTCTGTCACCCTCGGGATGTGTGTGCGTGTGTGTGCATGCACACGCACGTGTGTATCTGTTCCTTGCTTCCTCCTTCTGAGTCAGGATGCCACTGCTGGCTCTTGGGCCTGTCTCCTGCAGCCTCAGTGCCTCAGCCTGAGAGAGAGGAGATGGTCTCAGATGCCCACTATATCTGGGCTGGCGGGGCCAGAGTGCTCCTGACCAGGTCAGTCTGCCTCCTTCCAGTTTTCACAGAGTCAGGCTCTAGGCTGGGTGGGATGGTTACTGGGACTCTTCATGGGGAGAGTGAGACGGGGACTTGCCTCTGAGAGCCTAGATAGCCTTCCTATGAGAGAATCAGAGTTCCAACTTGGACCTTTCAGCTCAAGCCATACATAGAAAAAACCCTTGGGACATGAGAGCCAAGGATGATGCCTAAGTTCCAAATTGCAGACACATACAGCTTCTCACTTTCAGCACCAGCTCTGGCTCCCTGTGCTGAGTACCAGGGAAGTTCTCTTAGTAGTGGCTTCTCTAGGTTCTAGGGGTATGAGGCTCTGTGCGGATGTGTGTGTGGTATGTGTACACATGCGCACATGCGTCTATGTCTGCGTCCACACTGGCCTGCCTCTTGGCTTACTGAGTTTCTCCACTGCTTAACTTTGTCCAGTGGGACACACAGTGTGAGCTCACAGTGTGAGCCCCAGGGAAGTACTGCCTGGCCTAGCCTAAAGCTTTTAAACCTAGTTTTAGCCATTGGACGCTGGTCAGGTCTCACTGCAGTCTACCTGAGGCTGAGTGGTGAGAGCCTCCAAGTCCTGTAACCCTCCCAGGTGCCCAGGCCACGTCCTCCACTCCTGCGGAGCTTTCTGGCCAAGTAAATGAAATGGGGTCAAGCTTAGGCAACCAGCTTACCATCTGTCATCCACCTCAGGGCAAGGACAAAAATACAGCCTTGCCTCTTAAAGCCAGCGCCTCTGCCAGACTCCTCTGTAATGTTCCACAAACACCCTTAAAAGTCAGGGCAGCTGATGATGGAGCACAGAAGTGGAATTTCTTTTCCCATTCATTGTTACTTGTGGGAACCCCTCTCAGGGCTGCAGCTTGGAGCTGGGCACTGCACAACTCAGAGGGCCATCGGTCACATGATTCAGTGGAACTGGGGCCGCTGGAATTGGGCAGTATGGTGGCCCTGTAGTCCTGTGTCTTCTCACCTCCACTCCCATCTCCATGCTCCTTCTCTCTGGAAGGAAAGAGGAGTTGGAAAACTCTGGGGTTTTTTTTGTTTGTTTTATTTTTTGCCAAAGGTTTACTGTCAGCTTCTGAGCTGTGGCTCTAACCCCCAAAGCTCAGTTTACAGTTACAGTTACAGCGCACTGATGGACTGAGAGGATGTACGTGTGTGCATGTGTGCACCTGTTTGGGTATTGGGGTAGGGGTGTTTATTTTTAGTACCCCATTCTGGGGTTCTGTGATGCAGCGTGGGTGTGCAAACACGGTACCTTCTCAAGTGTAGTTCTTTCAAATATAGCCAATGCTGGAAAATGTGATTGCAGTGATCTCCATCCCTCCATCTCTTGGGAAAGAGTGCAGCAAAGAAAACAAGGCAGACAGAGGATAAACTTCAGCACAAGCAAACTTTGAAAGATAGCAAATTATTTTTGTTCTCCTTAGGAGGTCTGCTGTGCCTCTGGCTCAGCCCTCAGAGATGTGGGTGATGTGCAGCAGGGAGGCATGTGGCTCTCCGCTGCCCCTGGCTGGGCACTGTGCTGGCACAGATCTGACCTGAGGCGACCGCGGGTGGCAGGAGGGTCCTTTACAGGATTGGTGCTGACCCTTGGGTAATACGGTAGTGACCCTGATTATTAGACACTCAGTTTCTGCCTAGTGCACTCATTTTTGTTCCTCACTATCCTGCAAGGTAGGTATTTCCATTTCACAGCTAAAGAAACGGGCTCAGAGGGGTTTCAGTGATGAGCGGCAATCAGGATTTGAACTTAGTGTTAATTTGACTGCAGAGCCCCTGCTGCTCCCTTTCCACCAAACACTTGTTTCTCCTGCCTTGCTGCCTACCTTGTACTACAGGCTGTCCTCAGATCTCACCACACTGGGCATTGCCCAAGAAGGTGCACAGACTACAGCTCAGGGTAAAAGCTCTTTTGGGCTCCAGCTAAAGACCTGTTGTGAAAACTGTCGGGAAGCCCTGTTCTGAGTTAAGACTGCTGGAAGGAGTTGTGGGGAAACTGAGTTCTAGATCCCAGTGCATTATTTGTCCTTTAATAGGTAACATAACTTCTCCCAGCTTGCTTTTGCACCTTTAAGATTGAAGATCCGGTTCTAGATAATAACTAAGAACATTGATTCATGTTCTGCTGCCTCCCTTTCCCCCAAGGAAGAGAGCTAGAGAACTAGTCTCCTCCCTTCCTTTAGGGCTAAGTTAGGGCTTTTTAGGCTCAGATTCTACTTGCAGCTAAGGAAACATACCTGCTCTGTTGCTTAATCCTCTGCTGACCAGCAGCGTCCAGGCGACACTCCCAAGGGAAGGTGGGGCTTTGGACCTGAATGGAGGTCAGCCATATTACAGGCTCCTGTTTTTACATCAGCAGGTATATGGGAAACTGTTCTTTCGTGAAGTCATATATTTGTTGGGGGCTTGGAGTTCAGGGGAGGAAGGAAGGGCTGTTCTGGGCATCAGTTGAGCAGATGCCCAGGATGCCTGGGGGAGACCAGCTTCCCCTACAAATCAGAGCTCTAAATTACAAGGTTTTTACCAACGCGAACAGTTGGGGGAAGTCGTCTGCTCTCATTTGCGTAATGGTTTCTGTCACTGGTGATTAGACACAGGATGAAGGAAAAGAAATTTGACAATTAGGAATGAGTGATCATTAATCTGAATCTGTTAGGAGACAGAGAAGGGAAGGATCCTTATCAGTGGGCCAGCCCGGTGTGGGGAGACCCTCCTTCTGCCCCAACCAGAGACACTCGGGCCACACACCCTTCCATTGTTCCCACAGGCTGGCTGAGCTGATGTTTCTTTACAAAGCCTAGGTAGGCCCAGTCCATGAGGTGGATACAGTAGGGTGGATATAGGAATGGGACATAAGAGAGAGAGAGATGGGTGTCAAATGCAAGTGACAGGGCAAAGAATACCAATGGAAAAGTTTTGATGCATTTGCTGTTTATGGAAAAATTCTTTTAATCAACACTCCAGGTACCCGACCTGTGACAAGTGTCTCTTCATTCCAACATTGCAGGATGTGGAGAAAACCTGGTTTTTATCCTCTAGGACCTTCTACTTAGTTGAAGAGGGAACCATACAAAACAGCCAGAGGTTGTGAAGCCATGAATCTTGACCTTGTGAGGACAAGATGAGAGATTATTGAGAGAGGAGGAAGATCAGTAGAGAGCAAGCTCTGCCCCCAGGCTCCTCCCGAGTTCCTGGGCTCTCCCCCGGGAAGGGACTCTTCTTCCAGGCCTTCCAGCAATGCTGGTTTTTCCCAGTCATTGCAGCTGCAGTGCAGGAGTTGCTAAGGGGCACTGAGGACCCCACCCGGGCATGTGAACAGGTGATGAGAAAACTTCAAGTAGGCTGAGTCCTAAGGTGTGGAGAGTCCCAACTTGGATCTTCCCGGGTCTCTGTGGCACGTCAGTGTGCATTCTTCCTCTGTCTTCACACTTCAAGGACTATATTAATTCGCACTAGTTGGTGGTATTTGTCTTCAGTTTTGTGACGTGTGTGTGGTGGGTTCCTTAGGGTGTTAGAACGTGAACTTCCCACAGATAGGACTTTGTCTCTCCCATGGTAAACTCCCTACCTCTGAGGCTTCTACACTTCCAGATTGGGTGCGGAGTTTAGTAGGGTGACAGGTAATAGCCCTCAGTGACTAGTTTTACCCAAACAGGTTGGATGCTAGGATGCACCTGGAAGTGGCTCTTGGGGTTCCAGAAGCCCTGACCTTTCAGCCCTGTTCTCATCATCCTCTGGAACCTTCAGTGCTTGTCCTCCGGTCCATGCCGATTTCTGGTGTCCTCTCAAGTTTCCTGCATTGAAGAGCTATTCCAGCTTCCTTTTTCAGGGATCCCCCAGTTTCTCGCTCTCCCACTCAACTTCCCTCTGTCCAGTCTCTCTCAGGCAAGGGCCTTTTCCCTAAACAGTTGCCCTTTCTTCAGAAGCCCCATGGCTGCACGTGTTTGGATAGACTTTCTCTAGGATCTCTCCCCCTAGGCTCAACCCTGAGCATCTTTGCGTTATCCTCCTTTTTCGACCTGTGGTTAGTCCATTTATTCTGTGTCCGCTCTGCCCTCTTAGCGTTCCTTTGTTAATTCTGTGCAGCCTTCTTCGCTTTTCTAACTCTGGTGGCCCTTCTGCAAGTCTTCAGCCATCTCTGTTTAATCATCATTGGTCTTAGGGTCCTCAGTGGAGCCAAGCTGAGCGCTTTGGGCATGCTTCTAGGGGAGGAGGCCTTAGACACTGGCAGCCTTGAGGTCCAGGGACCAATGGTCCTTGGGGCCTCCAGAGGTGGGTGAGGGGAGGGTACCTAAAGTCTTGGAAAGTGGGGAGCCAGTGAGGAGGGACTGGGTAGGAGAATCCCAGGATGGAGCCAGGCCTGGCAAGCCAGGATGGAACAAGTAGTTTTGTGCTTCCACCTGAATGCATCCTGTGTGCCTTACGGTCCAGCAAGCAGTTCAGGGATGGTGGGCATCTTGTGAATGTCTCCTAGCTTCTCTCAGGTGTCTTTGGCCATGCCTCAAGTCACCAAGTTTGGTGACCTCTGCATTCCAGTGTTTGCTGGAAGGGAAACAGTATATTGGTAGTTTTATGTAAGGATCGGAGGTCTTAGATGAGAAAAACCATGGAAGCTGGGGTAACAGGCGAGAGGGACTCGTTGGTTGGGCAGTCTTCATTCTTCCAAGTGTTTAAGTACAAAAACTGATTAAAGAAGTGAAAAAAAAGAGGCCTTGCCTTTTTCCCCACCTGAAGTCTGGGTTTCAGGTAGTGTTTGGGGAAGGAGTATATGTCCTTTAACTTTCAGCAAGAAGCAAACTAGCATAGTGTTTTAAAAGCATGGATTTTGGAGTCCGAGGTCTTTGGTTCACTTTTGTAGCTTTGCTACTTACCAGCTGGTTTGACCTTGTTGATTGATTTCTCCTTTCTGAGCCTGTTTCCTCAACTGTATTGGTATGTATTGGGGTGAGGGGTAGTGTTGAAAATACTTACCTCAGGGTTGTCAGATAACTGAAACAGTGTCTGAAACAATGTAAAGCTTGAGCACATGCCTGGTAAGCACTTACTAAATGGCTGTGGTGATGGTGGTGGTGGTTACATTTATGATGTGGCTTTTTCAGAAACTTGATTTCACTGATTTGTGAGCAGATGTCCAGTGATTTCTTTTCTCTAAAGAAAACCACAGGTTAAAATAAGGAAGATGCCCTGGAGATGCCCATATTGGGTTGGGGGCAGACAAAAGGGCCCTGGTACCCAAACCTGTCCTAGAGGGAGGGAAACAGGAATTGTCTGATATCTTTTGCCTGGTCAACCAGACATGACTGCTCTCCTTACACCATTGAAGGGGTTCCCATCTCCCCCGGAGAAGCTAACTTCACATCAACTTCGAGCCAACTTCACGTCATTAGACACCAACGCAGTCAAGTGGGGCCCTGTTCGTTCAGTTTTATTCTGTGACCTTCAGTGTATTCAAATTGTATGTGTGTTAAGAGGTTCTAGGGCAGAAGGGTATTGAGATACTGAGAAGAGAATCCAGAAAAACATTGGACTGGAATTTTAATAGCTACCGTTTGCAGAGTGGCCTGGAGCATTTCTGTTCCGGACCCTGTACTAGTTTGTATGCATGGGCTCTCAGGTCGATGGAGACACCAAGCAGGCCGTTAGCATTATGGATGCGCAAATGATAAGCTGGGTGTTCATAGTAGGCTTCCTCCAGGGAGTAACATAGTCTAAGCTGAAGATAACTGGGGAGTAGTGAAGAGCATACATTTCTCCTCTGGCTTATTTCCCATTTCCCAAACACTGTGCTCCTCTGTGTTTAAGGGTTCTGTTAATAACTCCTAGGAAGGAACTGGGTCATGGACCCCAAAGGAAGAAAACCCTTTGGTTAACCATAGAAATCTTTGGAAATCATTTTGGTTTGGTTGTTGGCCCAGGTTTGTCCTAGAGTGCAGATGGATTGGACTTGCTCCTTTGTAGCCTTTCCACTGTCCTCTTTCTCAGAAGTCTGTCTGCATTCTGGCCTCTGGAGCCACTCTGCCATGCTACTTGGAAGAGATTTCTGGATATACTTACTCAGACATCACCCGGAGAGGTATATTCTGGCTGCCTGGAATTCTCAGCCTCTTCTACACCCCCACCCACTCCCCTCCTCCTCCCCACGGCAAGCCGAGCCAAGCCTCTCTGCTGTGCCCCTCTGTAGCCATGCACAATCTCTTTCCTCTGACCTTGGTTCCCAGCCTCATAGGTGAAGAAGACCCCTTTCTAGCTTCTGCCAAGTCATTTCTGGACTATAGGCCATCCTGTAGTCACCTTGTATTCATTCACCTCGTTGCTTCTAGATTTTTTTGGCTCTGGGCCTTGGAAGAGGCCCCTTCTCCTTGGCCCCAGAAAATGTTGCTGTATTGTGTTCAGTTTGCTTAACACCTACTCAGTCATTGAGGTCAGTTCTGCCCTTAAGGGAAGCTCTACTCCTTAACCCAAAATCTAAGCGATATTTGGGCTAGGTTTTTATTATCTTTCCAGTATATAGTGTATAGTGCAACATAGGGTAGTGGTTGAGAATGAGGGCTTTGCATACCTGGCTTTGAATCCTAGATCTGTTACGCTGTATGACCCAGGGCAAATGACAGACTGCTTGTAACTCCTTCATATATATGGGGACAACATTGCCTACCGTGTCAAGGCTGTGTGAAGTAAGGTTTGTAAAGAAAGTCTTAGCAGAGAGAGAGTTCCATAGCAAGGCCCAGCCCGTCTGTCTTTCAAAGCTTTCACCTTTCTTCCCCATCTGACTTTCCAATGACGGTCCTGCTTCTGGTCTCAGGGCAAGTCTAGTCATTGACTTGTGAGCAGGGCAGAGGTATGAGCATAAACTCTCCTGCTCATTCCTGTCCCTACCCCTTCTCAGTGACCTGATTCGCAAGGACCTGCTCACACTACCATCACTGGGGAATGATCTTCCAAAATCTCTTCTCTGTAATATTAAAAATACCCAAAACACAATGTCAGTGACAGTAGGAAACCTCAGAACTGCTACTAAGGGAGTGGGAGTCACTGAAGGTGTGTGCAGGCTGGCAGCAAAACAGGCAGGAACACCGGAGAGATGGAGCTTGGTGCAGAGGCCGCCATGCTAGTCCAGAGGTAGAAGGACCATGGGCTTAAGGAGATTCCCTGCGAGTTTAATGAGTTTTTGACTATGTTGTTGAGCAAAATCCTATGCACTTTACTGTCACTGTGGTCATTGTTCTCACAAGAGTTTGTGTGATGTCTTGATAAGAGTAGAGGCATTCGATTTGCCTCCTGGGTTTGAAATCCCTATTTTCTATTTCCTGACTCTATCCTTAGGTGAGTTTAAGAGCTCTTGGGGGCAGGGAGGAGAGCTCTTGGTCTTGGCCACTTCACATGTAGGAAATAGGTAGGAAATAGCACATGGCTTGCATTGTTGTTTTCAGGGTATGTGGAAATGTTCCAAAAATACTCAGTTCAGTGTGGGTACTTAGGAGATGGTTTATTATGAAGACCTGAGTGTCTGTGAACAGTGTTCAGTTAGTGCTGGGAGAGAAGGATTGGTGCTTGGAGAGAAGGAAACTGACAGCAGGGCTTTTTGGATCCTACTTTCTCAGGATACAGTGCTCAAAGCAGAATCTCAGAAGACATGGCTTGGTGGGGGAGCAAAATGGAAAAGGTCATTAGTCTTTGTAAGAGCACGGATGTCTGTGAAAGGCAGGGCTGGGGACAAAGATGGTTTTGCCAGGATGGGGTCTTGAGGAACAGAAGCAAAGAGCTAGACTCTAGTTTACCACCTAATCCCCAGAGGAATAAAGGAAATGGAGCAGGAGAGTGTCTGTGGAGGACACTGGCTTAGTCGAAAGAACACAAGGTTCAGGGATGGTGAACCAACGTGTGAATCTTAGGTGTACTTTTCAGAGGCTGGGTGACTTTGAACCTGTTTGTCGCTAAGCTTCAGTCCCCTCTCCTTTAAAACCGGCTAGTAACTGCTGCTACCTTGCTTACAGGATAGATGGGATGATACATGTGAAAGTGCTGTCTAAACCGAGCACTGTGTTTGTTGTGGTTTAGGAGAGCTTCTCCAGAGTGGATGGGTTACAGAATTGTAAGAGTTCCCAGATTAGAGCCCCCCCCCTCCCCCGGCAGAAATGGTAAGATGGCATTCTTTTAGTCTGCTACCATTTGACTAGGAAGGATTTTGACTGAAGAAGGAAAAGCAGTGTGGTGAGAGAGGGCAAGTTTTGGAGTTGCAAGGACTGCATTTGAATCTTATTTTCACCATTCCCAGAATTGAGTTGGTCAGATCACTTACAGTATCTGAACTTTGGTTTTTAATAGGCCCCTTCGTGTGGTCATTGGGAATAAATGAGACACCTCAAGTGAAACAGCTCACTGCCCAGTGCCTACCTAGTCAGTGCCCAGGAAATGTTCATACCCTTTCTTTCTTTCATTTCTTTTCCCCTTAGGAAGCATCCATTTACCCGCATAAAAGGTCTCGGTTATCCAATGCCTTAGTATGAACAAGTAACATCTGATCTTCTTTTCTAGGGTGAGATTGGTTGCCTTAAAGAAGTGTGAGTGCGAGTGGGGGAGAATTGAGGAGAAGGAGCCAGGACTCCACAATATTGGGGATGGAGTAGGGATACTCTGGTTATCCGGTTAGCATAGGGGCAGGTGAATGAACAGAGGGTGATATTGAGAGGTGAGAATTTCGAGAAAGATGGTGGGTGCTCAGTGCTAGAGGGGAAGCCAGTTGAGCAAGGGGTTTGGAGTAGAGTATGGAGTGGAAGACAGTGAACTAAGGGCGAGAAGACCAGAGTTCTGCCAGGAGAACCTTGGGAATTGTGATTAAAGTCAAAGTTGTGAAGAAGTCTTGTGTTTTGCCAGCTATCATTTTAATACCTGTAAGGGTTGTGATCTTCCCAGAAAGAATATAAAAAGAAAGCAGGAATCCTCAAGATGGAAGACCTTTTTTGTTATTTTTAAAGTAATCTTTATGCCCACCATGGGCTCAAGCTCAGGACCATGAGAACAGGAGTCGCATGTTCTACCAGCTGAGCCAGCCAGATAGGCCAAGATGGAAAGACTTTCTAAGTGTCTTCAGAGCCAAGGATTTGCATCACCCAATGAGGGCATATGATAGTCCAGTTGGGGTTCTAGACTTCTATGAGAAAATGTAGTTAGATCCTGAAGAGATTAGACTCCTAGGATCTGAGCTGGGTAACCACCTCTGTAAGTAATGGAGGTCCTTCAGGCTTTCAGAGGCTGCAAGTAGGACTTTCTGTGTTCCTTAGAATCCAGTCACTGGTCCAACCAATGTGTCCGGTTGTTTCACACCTTCAGCCATCTGAGAAGGCAACCTGAAACTGTTCAGGGCAGCATCAGTTGCTTCCTTGAAGGTATTCATCTTTTCATGCTGGAGGACTTAGAATGAAGGACAGACATAAGAACATGAGAGCCACAGCATCACTACATTTGCTATAAGGAGCCTATTCCCGGCATATTTGTATTTTCAGTCCTTGACATGTGGAAGAGCGTTTGCCTCTTGGTTTAATAGGTTTACTTTGTAATACCAACTAAAGAGTGTTGAGTAATTTATTTAGACTTGAATTTTACATTGAAATCTTCCTGAGTGTACCGTTTTGGAGAATTTTAAATGACTTCAGATTTGCTGTATTTATAAACTTAATTTATTAGCGATATAATTAAATACTTCGGAAGGTTTACTTCAGTCAGATAAATGAAGTACTTGAGGAAATCAAATACATAACCTTCCATGAAATCATACCCCTTTGTTTTATAAGCAAAATAATAAGGTTTGTAAGCTGAACTTAAAAGCTTAGACAAGAATTGGGATTTTGAGTATGTGACTTTGAAAACTGAATATAGCTTTTATTTATTTTTTATTTTTTTTAAGATTTTATTTATTTATTAGAGAGAGCGAGCGAGCACAGGCAGACAGAGAGGCAGGCAGAGGGAGAAGCAGGCTCCCTGCTGAGCAAGGAGCCCGATGTGGGACTCGATCCCAGGACGCTGGGATCATGACCTGAGCCAAAGGCAGCCGCTTAACCAACTGAGCCGCCCAGGCGTCCCTGAATATAGCTTTTAAAGTAATTTCTGGTTAATTATTTCTGTACACAAAAGTCACCCTTGTGGGTATCAAAAAACTCAGGGACTGTAGTATTACCACAAAGCCAAGTCTTTAGTCTCTCCAAGTACCAGGCAACTGGCAGCAGTTAAGATGACCAGCGTGGGTTAAATCAGAGCTACAGACATTTTTTTTTTTTTAAGATTTTTTTTATTTATTTGTCAGATAGAGAGCGCAGGAGCGAGCACAGGCAGACAGAGTGGCAGGCAGAGCTTTTTAAATTCTTTGGCAGCATTTAAGATAAACTCCGATCTAAAAAGCCAGATTTTGGCTTCTCTGGAAAATCAAAAGATCAGACAATAAAGTTACATTTTCTATATGACAACAGTTGGCTGGAGCTGAGTAGCTGCCACCCATTGGGGGTGGTGGGGGGTGTTCCTTCCAGTTTGCTGTAGTCACTGTTTCTCATCCTGGTTTGTTTCATTTCTGTGCCCTATCTGGCCCACATAGATTTTTGAGTTGTGTGACCCCTGAACTAGAGGTTCTGAGGTTCCTAATAGCTGATGGATAGTCTGGGGTAAGGGTTCAGGAAGAAGGTAGGCCTCACCCTTCTCTCTGTCCTCATTGTCTGCACTCCAGCTCCACTGTCTGCCCATCTGACTTGGCCCCAGGACTGGGTTTTCAACCCCTGTAGGGAGTATGTAAGAACTTCCCGGCTTCAGACTTCCCTGTGTTTGCTGCTTTTTTCTGTGACCAGACCAGCTCCAGGTCTTTTCTTGCCCCAACAGTTTGCCTAGGCTCTCTCCTGGTGTCTCAGTTCCTATGCACTTCTGATGGTTACCTTTGTAATTTGACCACAGCCTCACTCTGTTGCATGAAGACCACGAGGCTCTCTGCTTTAGCTTATACTACCTGATCTCTCTGGCCTGGTTGTGGATCTTCTGACTCAGACTCCTGAACCCTGACCCCATCTCCACCATCACTGCTCACTGGGCAGTGTGGTTACACAGCTGAGGGGTGGAAGATTGCTGAGGGTTCAGGAAACGTGGGAGATGAAGTTAGAAGTGTTTGGATTTTCCAGAGAAGGAGGCAGAGGCCAACCACAGTTTAGAGAGGCAGCTAGTAGAAGGCTCTTTAGAGGAGGGAAATCACTGCACATACTTGAAGGCATAGGAGAAGACAGTAGGAGAGAATTTAAGTGTGAGAAGAAGGTCTCAGAGAAGACTTGGGTGATAAGCTAGGAAATGGCAGTAGTTGCTTACACTCGGAGATTCTAAAGCTCAGAAATATCCACAGAGGCAAGACATGCAGGAGGGAGCATCACGGGGAGTCTGTAATCCCTGACCGTTCTAGTTTAATAAATGACACTATATACTTTAGAAAGAGGGGCCTGGTCACAATGTTGGGGTTATGGCCTGGGACAAGACACTCACAATATCTAGATGTAGTAGAAACATGTGAACCAAATGGTCATGTTGCTTGGTGAAGAGCCAGACCCAGCGAGGGTTGATTAATGGATCCATGTCATCCTAGACCAGAGGGAAGTCTCCAGCAAAATGCTATAGGGCTCAGTCTGGGTCTGTGTCCTGTCTGACATTTTTATTGACAACTGACCAAGGCAGCAAGCTCATCAAGTTTGCAGGTGATAGAGCTAGGAGGGGCAGCTAATACTTTGCATGAAAGAGTCAGGATTCAAAATGATTTCAACAGGCTGGAACACTGAGCTGGAACCAACAAGATTAAATTTAACAGGGATAAATGTAGAGCCCTGCACTTAGGTTAAAACAAAATCAATGACATAAGTACCGGGCGGGGGGCGGGCCCAGCTTGACAGCAGTTCATGAAGAAAAGACCTGGGGGGTTTAGTTGACTGCAAGCTCAATATGAGTCAACCATGTGATGTGACTGCTGAAACCTCTAATACAATCATGAATTGCATTAACCAAAAAGCAGCCAGATCAAGGGAGGCCATTACCCTGCTGCTTTCTCAGATTGTCAGGTCACCTCTGGAATACTCTGTCCAGCTCTGAGGTTCTTTTTTTAAAGGAGGTCAGTGACAAATAGGAACATTTTGACAAGCAGCCAGCGTGGCAGTGGGCCTGAGTACTGCCAGAAACTTGGTAGAAACTATGGTGCCGTGGTTCTGGGAGGAAGGGCAGGGATGTATGATCTGACCCCAGCAAACAGTTGAATCTGGAGTACTTTTGGAGGTGGGGAGAAAAGCGGGGGGTTGGGGGTGGGAAAGGGGCCTGGTTTTTTCCATTTCCTGTGTACTGGGAAGCATTGGCCTGTGAGTCTCATCCCAGGCCTTCTAAAGTCAGATGACTAAGGGTTACTCAGGAGGAGTCCGGAATGGGGATTAGTGGGAAAGTAAAGAGAACGGGTTAGTAAAGTG
>RCUC01091943.1:0-18801 GCA_003697995.1 Taxidea taxus jeffersonii | reverse complement strand
AGTATGATTTGGGATGTATTTCTGGAGGTAGACCCCCACTAATGGATTGGATGTGGTAAATGAGGGAAAAAAAATTTGAGGATAAATCTTAGACCTTTGACTGAGCATATAAGAAGATAATTATACTATTTATTGAAATGACAAAAACTCAGAGTGAAATAATTTTGGGGATTGATAAGCAGAAATCAGCAGGCCTGTTTTGGCCATGTTACATTGGAGGTGTCTATGAGATACCAAGTAGGAATGTCCAGTAGTCATTTAAAGGTACCAGTTTGGTACTCAGAGGAGAAGTCAGACTAGAGACAGAGACATGAAAGTTACCAGCATACAGTTTTTATTTAAAGCTACAGATCTGGAATGCCTGGTTGGCTTGGTCGGTTAAGTGTCCGTCTCGGTTTTGGCTCAGGTCATGATCTCAGGGTTGTGAAATGGAACCCAACATCAGGCTCCACACTGAGAACGGAGCCTGCTTGGGATTCTCTCTCCCTCTCCCTCTCACTCTCTCTCTCTTTCTCTCTCTCAAAACAAACAAACAAAACAGTAACTACAGACTTGAATGGGGGAAAGTATAGACATAGAAGATAACAAGCCCTGAACCAAATCCTGGATCACTCCAACACTCAGAGGTAGTATAAATTACAGTTAGCAGGAGATGAGCAAGAATTCATATGTATCACTTCTTACATCCTTTTGGTGAGTTCTTAGTCACACTGCCATAGTACGACAGGAAGGTAGAAAATGTTGTCATAATACCACATGATGTCACTCGTATGTGGAACTTAAGAAACAAAACAGATGAACATCGGGGAAGGAAAGGATAAATAAAATAAGATGAAAACAGGGAGGCAAACCATAAGAGACTCTATAGGGAACAAACTGAGGGTTGCTGAAGGGGAGGTGGGTGGGGGGATGGGGTAACTGGGCTTGGGTATTAAGAAGGGCATGTGATGTAATGAGCACTGGGTGTTGTATGCAACTGATGAAGCACTGAATTCTATCTCTGAAACTAATAATACACTATATGTTACTTAAGTTGAATTTAAACAAATTTTTTAAAAATTATTGTCATTTTTTTGGGTTGCCAGATGCCCACGTAAAAATGCAGTTTTCTTTTACTTCAGATAGCAGGGCAATGGATAGTTGGAGTGCAGCTAGCATTCTTTCTACAGAGGTTGAATACAGAAGTACGTCCAGCAAATGCAAGTGAGAAGGAGCAGCCAGTGAGATAGGAGTAAAACCAGGTAATTGTGGCACAGTGGAATGTTAGAAAAAAAAAAAATCATGTAAGAAAGGAGGTGGAGTGGCCAAGTTTGTCAGATGTTCTTGGGGGGTTAAATAAGAATGAGATGGAGCCTTTGGGCTTTAACAAAAATGGACATCATTGGTAATCTTAAAAACCATTGCTGAGGGGAAAATGAGGACAAAAACCTGTTTGAAGTAGATTGAATAGAGATTGGGATACAGCAAATTGAGAAGTTTTTGAGCAGTTTAGCTGTAGAGGAAAGCAAAGAATTAGCTAGAAGAAACAAGGATCATCTGGAGAAAGTTTTGTTTTATTTAGTGAAGTGTGCTCTTAAGGGATATGACAATAACATAGTAAGAATAATTCAATAATTCATAATGGGGCAGATTTAGTAGCATGGCTATGCCAGACATCAGTAGGACAGGAAAGGGGAAGGGTAGCAAATATTCATAAATAATTGAGTTTACCGTAGATTGCTGCTCATCTTATTTCAATTCACCACTTTTTGGGGGGAGGGAGGTGCTGGGTACATGGTACATTGATGGTACATGACAAGGTAGGGTTCCCCAAGTCTCTCCCCTTCTTCGTGGAGTCTGGGATGGAAACTGTTCAGAGGTCAGGAGGTCAACAGAGGTCAGTATGTTGAAGGATGAGTTAGGGCAAGAACTCCCAGCAGCTGAGGGCCTCTCTCTTGTTTTGCTGGGACTGATGGTCCAGGGGGCTCTTACTCCTTGAAGGCCATGTGGATGATAAGGTCCACCACCTGGTTGCTATAGCCAAACTCATTGTAATACCAGGAAATGAGCTAGACAAAGTGGTCTTAGAGAGCAAGGTCAACATCAAAGGTGGAAGAATGGATGTCACTGTTAAAGTCACAGGAGACAACCTGGTCCTCATTGTAGCCCAGGATGCCCTTGATGGGGCCCTCTGATGCCTGCTTCACCATTTCACCACCTTGATGTCATCATATTTGGCAGCTTTCTCCAGGTAGTAGGTCAGATTCATGATTGATGTGTTGCAGGTGGAGACACAGAAGGCCATGCCAGTGAGCTTCTCATTCACTTCAGGGATGATCTTGCCTACAGCTTTGGCAGCACCAGTAGAAGCAGGGATGATGTTCTGGGCAGTCTCTCTCAATCATCATGTGGCAGCTTCCCAGAGGGTCCATCACAGTCTTCTGGGTGGCACTGATGGCATGGAGCCATGAATCATGAGTCCCTCCATGATGCCAAAGTTATCAAGAACGACTTTAGCCAGAAGGGCCAAGCAGTTGGTGGTGCAGAAGGCATTGCTGACAATCTTGAGGGTGTTGCCATACTTCTCATGGTTCACGCCCATTACAAACATGGAAGAATCAACAGGAGGGGCAGAGATGATTACCCTCTTGGCCCCACCCTTCAACTAAGCCCCAGCCTTCCCCATGGTGGTGAAGACCCCAGTGGACTCCACAACATACTCAGCACCAGCATCACCCCATTTGATGGTGACAGGGTATCACTCCTGGAAGATAGAGATGGGTTTTCTATTCCTGTTCTCAGCCTTGACGGTACCATTGAGTTTGCTGTGGGTAGAATCATACTGGAACATGTAGACCATGTAGTTGAGGTGAATGAAGGTCATTAATGGTGACAGTATCTACTTTGCCAGAGTTAAAAGAAGCCCTGGTGACCGGGTGCCCAGTAAAGCCAAATCCAGCTGGTGCTGCACTGTAAGATATGGCTGTCTGTCAAACAGGGAGGAGCAGAGAGCTTAGATTCACCACTTTAAAAATGGAAATGGTATTCAAAAGAATGAACTTTTGCCATTTGCAACAACATGGATGGACCTAGAGGGTACTGCGCTAAGTGAAATGTCGGAGAAAGACAAATACTGTATGATTTCACTTCCACGTGGAATCTAAAAAAACAAAACAAAGCAAACAAAAACCAGAAACAGAATCATAAGTACAGAGAATACACTGGTGGTTGCCAGAGGGGAAGAGGATGAGGGGATGGTTGAAATAGGTGAAGGAGATTGAGAGGTACAAATTTCCAGTCATAAAATAAATAAGTCACAGAGCTGAAAAGTACAGCATGGGGAATATCATTACTAATTTTGTAATTGCATTGTATGGTGACAGATCGTGACTACACTTAACATGATGAGCATTGCATAATGTTTAGAATTGTCAAGTCACTGTGTTGTAACCTAAAACTAATTTTTTTAAAGTGAGTAGGAAGAGGAGATTCTAACCCTAATTGTAATGGCAAACACACATACAGGATATATTGTATACTGGGCTTTGTTCTGAGTGTTTTACACTTAATTCTCACAACTGTGCAGTGTCCTAAATCCAGAGATTTGGCAAATTATTGTATAGTTATATATTTCAAATAAAATAAAATGTCAAGATGCCTATACATTTTTTTTTATTATTTTTCACTTTTGCCAGTCTTGTTCACATTAGTTAAGAGGGAGTCTACTATACTAACATGGGTATTATTTGTGCTTATACACACACACACACACACACACATTTATATTAACATGGACAATATCATATATAAGTAGAAAAAAGTAAGATATAAAACAGTGTGTGTAGGGGTACCTGGGAGGTTCAGTCAGTTAAGCGTCTGCCTTCAGCTTAGGTCATGATCCCACAGTCCTGGAATCGAACCCCGCATCTGGCTCCCTGCTCTGCAAGAAGCCTGCTCTCCCTCTCCCTCTGCTTGTGTTCCCTCTCTCGCTGTCTCTTTCTCTGTCAAATAAATAAACAAAATCTTTAAAAGAAAAAAAATAACAGTGTGTTTAGTATGGTACATTTGAGTGAAAGGCATCTTTTGGTTTGTTCCTAAAAGTTGGTAACAGTAGTTGTCTTTGGGGTGGGAGTTTCAACTCTTAATAAAATCTTTCCACAATGTCATTCATGTGCTTACTAATAAGTAAATAATTTAACCTTTCTTTGATGATTTGGGTTCTTACAGTGTATCTAGGATACTTTTTGGCAATTTCTTCTTCAGAATAGATTAAAAATTAGCTTGTCTTCTTACCATTTCCCTTTTTCAGATTTAAGTTAAATTCTCAATTAAACTTCTGACAATTTAGGAGATGGGGGTAGGGTAGCCATCCAAATAGTTGAATTTAGGATCATTAGAAATTTACTGTCAATATTTATAAGCATGTAAATATGTAAGTATCTACTTCAGGATTATTTGATATGTGTTTAATTTTAAATCTTTATTTTTTAAAAGATTTTATTCATTTTATTTGTCAGAGAGAGAGGGAGAGAGAGCACAAACAGGGGAAGCAGCAAGCGGAAGGAGAAGCAGGCTCCCCGATGAGCAGGGAGACCGATGTGGGACTTGATCCTAGGACCCTGGGATCATGACCTGAGCCTAAGGCAGACACTTAACCAACTGAGCCACCCAGGTGTTCCTAATTTTAAATCTTTAATCATATGATATCCTTATAGTGTTTTTTTTTTAATCTTTCACAGGAATTGAAAGGTGGAAAAGCTTATGCAAAGGTAAGTAGATGTTCTTTAACTCTTTTGGAACTTGTAATATTACTCACTGCTACTTATAAGCTTAAAAATTAAATGGTTTGCTCTTCTAATTGCTATTCAGGTTGGCTGTTTTTATTTTTTTGTTTTTTTTTTAAGATTTTATTTATTTTAGAGAGTGCAATTGGGGGGAAGAGCAGACTCCCCACTAAGCAGGGCACCCTCCCACAACCCAGAGATCATGACCTGAGATGAAATCAAGAGTCAGACGCTTAACCGACTGAGCCACCCAGGCACCCCACGTTGGCTGTTTTTAAATAAAGCAACTTGGAGATTGAACAGTTGGATCCAGCAATAAATTATAGGCACATTCTTCCTAAAAGCTGATTATAGGATGTTATTCTTACATTTCAGCTTCCCTACTAGAAGATGATCTCTGGTTTCCATTAAGTAATAGCATCTGTTAATACCATCTCCTCTGGGAAGTGTTACTAATCTCGCCTCCCCTCACCCCTCAGTGGAATAGGACCTCTCCTCTGTGTTCTTTTAGCAGTCTGTAGTACATGATCAATGTAGTACATTGATCACTACAATTCTTTATACTTCTACTAGCTATATGGAATTACTAACAATTTGTGTGCTCACCTTTTTGATGAATAGAAGGAATTAGTAATACTGCCAGAAACGCACATACTCCTCTTTTATTTTCATCTCTGGTGGTATCTCTGTCAGTTCAGTCATCTGAGCCAGGATACCAGCTTAACCATCAACTCTAAGTCCTTAAAACCACTTGGTTGCAGTGTCAGTTAGGATGCTCTTTGCTATAAGTAATAGAATACCCTCCTCACCCAGAGGTTTTTTTTGTTTTGTTTTGTTTTTAATTTCACAGAGTAAGTAGATATGAAACAGCTGCAGATGTGAGCTAGAGCTACTCAAGGAGTAGTTAATCCACTGACTAAAGGACATCATCAAGAACCCATGTTACTTTTCTCTTTTCATTTTTCCATTCACTGTGTCATGATTTTATCCTTGCCTAGTTCTTCTCATGGTCAACAGGTGGCTTGAGTTTTAGTCCACACATTCACATATGACAAAATCCAGCTGAGTGAGGAAATATCTGAGTGAGAAAACTTTTCCTAGTTGGCCCTCAGAAGATTTCCCCGTAACTTTCTTGGCCACGACTGGATGATATGGCCACTCCTAACCCAGGCATGGGCAGTAGGAATGGATTGCCATGGCTATCTTGACTCATCAGTTTTACAGTGTGCTAAAGGTTGGGCTACTTTCCTTTTGCACATGGATGAGCTAAGAGAAGACACTTGAATAAAATCAGGGCTCTGCTAACAAGGAATATCAGAACATTGGATGATGGTGGGGAGGCAAAAAACAGGGTCTGCTGCAGTTGACAAATCCTGATTTCTCCCTCCTTATTTAACAACCATCCCTTCTCTCCATTCACAAGGCAGGTGCCTTAGGTTACGCCTTCATTATTTCTTACTTAAAACCTGCACTGGCCTCTTACCTTTTATTCTCTGCCTCTGATGTCTCCCTCCCTCCATCCTCTATATTATTGCCATATGATCATTCTGAAATTCAGACATGATCATTCCCTCACTTTTAGTCCTCCAGCAGCTATCTATTGCCTGTAAAGGAAAATGAGATGAAAGGTCTTTAGCTAGCATTTAGACCCATCTTGGACATCATCTGTACATGCTCACACTCACACTCACTTAATTCTTCTTTTTTTTTTTTTTACTAACTTTTTTTTTTTTTTAAGATTTTATTTATTTATTTGTCAGAGAGAGAGAGAGAGGACAAGCAGGCAAAGTGGCAGGTAGAGGCAGAGAGAGAAGCAGGCTCGCCCCTGAGCAAGGAGCCCGATGCAGGACTCAATCCCAGGAGCCTGGGATCATGACCTGAGCCAAAGGCATCGGCTTAACCGACTGAGCCGCCCAGGTGTCCCACACTCACTTAATTCTTGTGCTTCAGACTTACTGCCCTCTGAAACCTCCTGGAGTGTACTCTGGTCTTTTACGCTCTTTGCCTTGTGACTTGATATTTTCTTTGCCATGCATATGCTTACCCTTCCCTTGTCCTGTCAACTTATACAGCATTAAACACTCAGTTTAGTCATCCCTTCCCCTGAGAAATTTTCTTTTCCTTTCTGTCTTGTAACTGTGCCTTCTTCCATTCCAGCACTTTAACTTTTTTTTTTTCTTTTATAAGAATGTGTTTTCTGGGGTACCTGGGTGGCTCAGTGGGTTAAAGTCTCTGCCTACGGCTCAGGTCATGATCTCAGGGTCCTGGGATCGAGCCCCGCATCAGGCTCTCTGTTCAGCAGGGAGCTTGCTTCCTCCCTCTTTCTCTGCCTGCCTCTCTGCCTACTTGTGATCTCTCTGTCAAATAAATAAATAAGATCTTTAAAAAAAAAAGAATGTGTTTTCTATCTTCCCTCATTTAACTGTGAGCTCCTTGACACTAGGAATGATTTATATTCCCAATGCCTAATATTATCTGAAATGGAGATGCTCAGAATTATTTGCCAAATGAAGTAATATCTACCACAGAAATCACTAATATCTATGTATATGTGCCATTTTAAGGAGACCGTTATTTCAGTGAAGCCAAAGAGAAAATCATAAGGAAATATGGACTCCTTGGTGCCTCACAAAGTCCTTGCCTATCCTGTTCATCACTGTTTTTGCAGTGTCCAGAACAGGGCCTGGCACATAAAAGGTGCTCAGTAAGTAAATGTTGACCTTCAGCTTGAAATATCACAGTCTTCATTGGTAACCTACAGCCTAAAACATCACATGGCTATATCTCTTTTATGCTTTCTTAATGGTGACTGACCACATTCTTTTTTTTTTTTTAATTATGCTTGGTGACACAGTAATACCAGCTTTCTAATAGTGAGTGCTAAGCCAGTAGTCTGCTTTTTGTTCAACAAATATGTATTAACCGCCAGCATATGGAAACGCTGTTCTTGGCACAAAACAGACCCAAATCCCGGCCTTTGTGGAGCTTATAGTCTTACGGAAGGTTGGAGGGGACAGACAGTAAACAAAATAAATATGAAATGTGTATGTATGTGATATGCTGACAGTACTAAGGAGAGGAACAAGACAGGTAAGGGGTAAAGGATGACAACTACAGGGTAAGGGAGGGAGGGAGGGAGGAGTCAGGGCACTAAGAATGGTCACGCAAGGCCTCTTAGGTGGTATTTGAACATAGACCTGAATGGAGTGAGAAGGAAAGCTACAGGAAGATCTAAGAATGTGTCAGTCAAAAGAACAGTAAGTGTTAAATGTCTTGAGGTGGTCTTGGCATTTTCAAGGAAAAAGACATTGTGGCCAGGAGAGTAAATAAGGAAGAGGGTGGGGAAATTAAGTTGACAAGATGGTGGCCAAGGATGAAGGGACCGGAGTCAGTCAATGTAGACAACTCTTTCAAGGAGTTGGGTTTTTTTTGTTTTATGAAAGCAGAAAAACGCTCCAACAGACTGGAGATAGATAGGGGATGAGGTTTTCTTTTGTTCATTAAGATGGTAAAAACTCCAGCATGCTTGTGTGCTAACGGGAGTGGTTCAGTAGAGAAGGGAAACTTGAGAACACAGAAAAGAGGAATTCCTGCAGCAGTAAACTTGAGTAGGCAGGAAGAGAGTGGTTGGCCTCAGGTTGGAGCACAGCTGGGTCACTTACTACAGCACATGGGTACAGCAGCAGAAAGGTGAGGGGATATGGTCGGCAGTAAGAACTTCTGGAAGTTAAGTGCTCTTTTGATTGCCTTTAGCGTCTGGGTGAATTAGGAAGCAAGGCATCAGCACAGAGTTTGAGTGGAAAGGAGTTGCTGGAGGTTTCAAGGGAAAGAGTAATATATGAAATATGGCCTTCAGATGATGTGTAATCAAATAGTGCCATGAATCATGACATGTTCATTGGTCTGTGGCTTTACCTTGAACACATCCAGGCTTTTCTGCTGATCTCTTAGACCCCTAAAAGGCAGTAAGGCCAGAGGAACTGTGTGAAAATTAGTTAGATGTCACCTGTGGCCTTATGTATTCTGACTTACTATTGCATTTAGGAATCATGGCCTTCAACTGGTCTGTAAGTTCTTATTTTTCATTCTTTTTGTACCAGTTAAAAGTTACTGAAATAATGCTCTAGCCTATAGTTAAAATCTTCATCTTGAATGCCTTCTTATGTGCCCAGTATGTATCTTAAAATCTTAAAGCAGGCAGCTTAAAATTTTTATTAGGTATCCAGGGAGATGTGCTTAATTGCACATTCAAGACATTTTTTAAAAAATATTTTTTATTTATTTGTCATCTCGAGTGAGCACAGGCAGACAGAGTGGCAGGCAGAGGCAGAGAGAGAAGCAGGCTCCCTGCTGAGCAAGGAGCCCGATGCAGGACTTGATCCCAAGGACACTGGGATCATGACCTGAGCCGAAGGCAGCGGCTTAACCAACTGAGCCACCCAGGCGTCCCTGGACATTTTTTATTTTTAATAAAAGACTCCATATGCACTGCACATAGTTGTATAGAATAGAACAGACTTAGTTTTTATAAAAAATGGGGCCTATTTCTTGTACCACTTGGAAATAAGAAGTAGGGGTTGAACAACATCAGAGGACAGACTGGGTGATCTTTGGTAGCTGTAGAAAATGGGGATTGAACCTGAATAGTAATGAGAGGAAGGAAGAGGATTGATCTAAACTTTTGGAGAGCAGCATAGAGGGTTGTTGTAGGGCATAGTTTTGGGGAAGGGGAAAAGGTTTCATAAGAAGGGATTTAGCTTAAGTGTGATCAGCAAAGCAAATGCTGTGGAACATGGTGAAGGAGTAGGGGCTTATACTGAAGAAAACTTAAATCATTCTATTTCTTGCATGGAAAGTAAGAATTCAATAACCTGCAACTGTTTGCAGTCACCAGTGGTTAACTGGGCATGGAGCCAGAACCAGAATAGGGAGAAGAAAGTCTGATCAGTTTTCTTTATGAATATGCAAATGATCATGATTGGTCTGCTACTATTTCCCACAGTGTGGGGTGAGTACCACTGCTACTTGCAATGATTTTAATTGTTTGATAAACATTATTTCTACTTCAACAGTTACGTATTTCAGTGTGTACAGAAAAAAATATATTTAGCACATCAAATACGTGATTTGAGATCGAATTGCCTAAGACAAGATTAGAATACATAACACATTTTTACAAAAGAAGCGAGCCAATCTAAAGGCACACATTAAGCAAATTAATAGAGCAGATACTGTTAAGATGGCCAAAATTGCAAATGACTGAAGTTTGAGAAAACTTGTCTAGAACATGGGTTGAATGTTTATTTTAAGGAGAATATGATAGAAGCCTAGTAGATAGTCTATTAATATAATTCCCTTTCTTTTCATAGCTGGGCTTTGCAGATCTAAACCTGGCAGAGTTTGCTGGATCAGGAAACACCACACGTCGCTGTTTACTGGAAGGCTATGATACCAAAAATACAAGACAGGATAATTCCATTCTTAAAGTAAGCACGTTTTGAGATTTACATGTCAACAAATGAGAATCTCTGCCTTTAAATAAGCAAAGGTATATGCAGTCAAGGACACGATGGGATCAGTATGAGATCATAAGCTGACCACACCATTGAAGTACCCACCGTCTAGGGGAAAAGCTTCCCAAATCACAGAAGTAGCGAACGTAACAAACGTTCACCTTCATGATCCAAGGTATTTCTGGAGCTGTGAATGTTCAGGGAGTAGTACATCCAACTGCTACAGCGTAAGGGCTCATAGAGAATAAGGACCATGAGGAGTGAAGACCTTAAAAATGTTTGTCACTCCCAAAAAGTGACTTCCCAAGCATCTGTGGCAGGTGCAGAGAAGTCACTGGGCTTTCCTATAACTAGTAAAGTGACAGGTGAAACTCACTTTAGGCATCTGCCCTCTTGTTTCCAAGTACCATCAGTAGCCTCCTATTCTCATGGCCACAGAAGAGAACATACACTTTTTTTTTTTTTAAGATTTTATTTATTTATTAGAGAGAGAGAGAGCACGAGCACAGGCAGACAGAGAGGCAGGCAGAGGCAGAGGGAGAAGCAGGCTCCCTGCCGAGCAAGGAGCCCGATGTGGGACTCGATCCCAGGATGCTGGGATCATGACCTGAGCTGAAGGCAGCCGCTTAAACAACTGAGCCGCCCAGGCGTCCCAGAGACCATACACTTGAGAGAGTCGCTGAGGGAATTAAATGAGACCAGTTGAGAAAATGTTTGTAAAGCACCTTGTACCTAGTAAGACTCAGTGGACAAACTTTTTGCTGTATTTTAGTTAGGTTACCCCATGATGGTAAGTTATCTAACATTAAAAAAGGAAAATAATTCCGAATAAAAACTGGATGGTCAGAAGTTAGTGGAGCAAAGAATTCCCCCCAACACCTACACTTTTCAAACTTCATTTTTAGTAAATATAATAGAAAATTTCAGAGCAGTTGCATATACCTGTATGACATAAACAGTGATGGATCAGATAGATTCCAGATGAAGCTGAGACTCAGGTTAAGTGTCTCACTAAAGTCCTCGGTGGCAGAGCAGAGACCAGAATGCATATCTTCTGCCGTGTAGAGTCAGTGGTCTTTTCATGTTACCATGCTGTCTAAGCACCAGACTCAGAAGGAACAGACTGTGCTGTTCATTCTTAGACTGATCCCAAAACAAGCCACTAAATTCAGTTTCTTCATATTTGCCATATGAGAAGATTAGTAATCCTTCTCTGAATTATAGTATCTTCATTGGAAATTGAAATAAGTTTCTAATTTCAGACTCCCCCATCCTAACCCCATTCCTTAGGGCCAGCTCCTGGAGTAGTTTCCTCTGGCTCCTCATTGATCCTTTCACACTCTCCCACTTGGTCCTATAAAGAACTGACTTCTTTTTTTTTTTTGGAGTGTAAGAACATGCATGTACAAGTTGGGGGAGGGACAGAGAGAGGAGAGAGAGAGAGAGTGAGAATCTCAAGCAGACGCCCACACTGAGCAGAGAGCCTGATGTGGGGCTCAGTCTCACAACCCTGAGATCATGACCTGAGCTAAAACCAAGAGTCAGACACTCAACTGACTGAGCCACCCAGACACCGCAAAACTTACTCTTCTATAAATCACACCATTCAACTCTACGCTCTCTCCCTGCCTGAGCTCTGTCATCTCCTGGCCACCTAGTTAACTTCTCTCACCTGCTCATCAGTGACTTAGCTCCTAACTCACAGATTCTCTTTCCATCCCTTCTGTCATCATGTTTTGGTTGCTTCACCATCTGGTGGATGATCTGTCCTTGTGGACTGTCTTGTCTATGCATTCTCTCCCTTGAGCTAATCTTTTATGTGGCAGAGGCCTCTCTGTTCCTTAAACTACCCATCTCCAGCATCCTTTTCTTTTTCTTCTTCTCATTTCCTCTCCCCATGGCCAAACTCTAGACTTTCCTATTTCTAGAAACTTCACCACTGGTATTCCCCTCTGCTACTTTTGTCTCTTATGTTTCCAGTCCTCTTGGTCTACTGCTGTCCACTTAGCTGCCCTTCACCTTACTGTTCTCCCACTGTCTACCAGCCTCCACTTCCTTCCACTTCCCTCTTTATCCAGCTTAGATTCCAGAATCCAAAATTCTCTTTGGCTTAAAAACACTTCTTGTGGGGCATCTGGGTGTCTCAGTTGCTTAAGCATTTGCCTTCAGCTCAGGTCATGATCCCAGGGTCCTGGGATCGAGCCCCATGTCAGGCTCCCTGCTCAGTGGGGAGCCTACTTCTCTCTCTCCCTCTGCTGCTCCCCCTGCTTGTGCTCTCTCTCAAATAAAAATACTTCTTGCTCCTTTGCCCATCTCCCTCATTGCTCTCCCCCAGCGATTCCCCAACCCCAGTCAAACTCAACTTTAGCTGTCCTCTCTAGGCCTGCATCCTAATTGCCGAATGTTGCTGGAGATCACACAACCATCCAGCCGCCATTCCTACAGTCTTGCTCACCGCCATCAAGCAATTTTCCTTCCTTTGTAAGCGTCCTTTCTCAGCTTCCAAATACTCTATTTTATACCTTCTTTCTTCTCAGATCTCCACACACCACCCTTGTTCTCAGCTAGTGGTCTTACTTTATCCTTTATGGAGAAAACAGAAGTCATTAGATTCAAATTCCTTCATCTTCCTGTTGCAGAATTTATAATTCTTCCTGTCTTTCCAGTCCTGTTATCCCTTCTGCCCCCATGACAATGAAGGAAATGTCCCTCTCCCTGTCCAAAGTCATTCCTTCCTCTTAAGTGCTAGAGTCCAAAGCTTGCCTGATCAAGAGCTTTGCAGCTTAGAGATGGTTAGGAGAAGGGATAGTCCATCTCCAGTGAATTATGCTCATTAACATATGAAGAAACAGCTCTCATATCTACTGTATTTAAAACAAACACCTCCTCCAACCGCTATCCCACTCTTTCTGTTCTCCTTCCCCACACAATGTCTTACAAGCTGCACGTGCCATCTCCATCCTTTCTGAGACATTCAGGATACTCAAGAGTGCTGTTTTTATGTAGTTAGAAACCAGACTGTAGAGTTCTATGAAAGTGGAGGGGATAAGGATGCCCACATAGCCGGCTCAGGTCCCACATTTAATAAGTGTAGCGCTCAGAAAAAGAACAGTGGTAGAGGTACTGAGGTGAAGAAATAAGAAAGAAATGAGGTCCTATTAGGATATATGTCAGCCACTAGGTAGAAAATATGCACATAAATAAATATTCTCCTCTTCATAAAAACCGTGAGTTTCAGTGTTATGCAGTCCTAGTTTGGGATCTCAGATCTGCCCTTTATTAGCTACCTGATAGTGAAAATATCCTTTTGTCTCCTGAGCTGAAAAGGAAGTATCAGTCTCTCATTGGAGTTTTGAACACTAAATCGTGCAGTATACAACACTTAGCTTATGCCTGGCACACAATTCTCAAATCACGATTGCTGTTAATGTTGTTGTTATTCCTGCTATTACCATTATTATTACCTGGAAGAACATTATTACCATTATTATTCCTGGAAGAACAAAACAAGATCCTACAGCTGAGTCTTAAGAGACCGTCAGTGAGTAGAGAAAAGCAGCATTTCAGAAAGCATTAGCAAAACTTTAAATTCTGTTTTTTATTTTTTTTAATTTTTCAAATATATTTGACAGAGAGAGACACAGCGAGAGAGGGAACACAAGCAGGGGGAGTGGGAGAGGGAGAAGCTGGCTTCCTGCTGAGCAGAGAGCCTGATGCTGGGCTTGATCCCAGGAGTCTGGGATCATGAACTGAGCTGAAGGCAGACACTTAACCTACAGCCCACTTAACCCAGGTGTCCCTAAATTCTGTTCTAAAGCTAGAGCAAAGGCCAGAAGCATTCTGCTCTCACAAGCCCCGACAAGCTCCCTTGAAGCATCAACATGGCAGGTTGGAGGGAAACATTCGAGACACCGAAGCGCCACAGGAATCTGGGAAACCAGGGCGACCAGTGCACCCCCACAGGGCATCACATCGTGGCACTTGCTCTCCCTTCCCACCTTTCCAGTGCCGATTTTTGCCATTACCAAGTTTTGAATGTTGGAAAATGGTCTGTATAAACAAGCAGCAGTTTAATACTGGATGTAACTCAATTCTGCACTTGCTTTATCGAATAATCTCTAAGTAGGAAATACTGGCCTAGGTTCTGTGGGGGAGATGTGGGTTAGCAGAACATGGCTTCTCCTCTCAAGGGGACTTTTGTAATCATATTTCTTTTTCTAATACCCAGGTTTTGATCAGTATGCAGCTGATGTCTGGTGACCCGTGTTTTAAAACGTAAGTTCTCAGTAAATGAATTATTTATCTGAAAGTATAATAGTCATTTTTTTTTGTTTAAATTTTTACATTCATATATTGTATTGTTTACCCAGGAAGGGACCATTCTTTTCCTAGGAGACTGCCTGATCCACATAGAAATTACTATTAACCCTTTACCAAATGAGCTCCCCACATTCTAAATTTATTTAGGCTGTAGATCTTTCATCATCTTCATGTTTTGGGTGACACTATACAAATTAAGTTTATTAATTTGATCTTTGTGGACTTAGTCATGTCTTCAACAAATACTTGTTAAATGCCTATTGTTAAATGCCCTATTCTAGACACTAGAGAAACAGCAGTGAGGAAAAAAATAAAGACCATCCCTGATATCTTGGAGCATATATTCTTAAGAGGAAAACAGTAAGCTAAGAAATAAATGTATAACATAAAGATGGCGATGAGTGCTTTGGAGAAAAATAATGCAGGGTAGGAGGGCATAGGGGAGAAAGGTTGCTGTTTTGTAGAGAGTAGTCAAAAAAGAAGAAAGTCTTCCCTGGCAGAGATGGTATTTGAGCAGAGACCTGAAGGAGGTGGGAAGCACACCATGCAGATATTTGGGGAAAGAGCATTTGAAGCAGAGGAAACAGGGACAAAGGCCTCAGGGAGAAGTGTGTTTGGTATGTCCAACAGGCTGCCGGGAGACCAGTATTTCTAGAAGAGAGAAAATGGGGAGAAGGGGGATAGGAAATGGGATCAGATGATAAAGAGTCTCCTTGGCTACTTGTAACCTGAGTGAGATAAAAAGCTACTGGAGGATTTAGAGTAGGGGACTAAAATTATCTGACTTATGGCTGCTAGGTAAAGAATAGACAATTTGTGGGAACAACGATGGGAGCAAGGGCAGAAATAGGTAGATGAGTTAGGAGGCTGTTCTAGTAGTCCAAGTTTTAGGGCCAGAGTAACTCATTTATAGAAATGAGAGAGCCTCTGAGAGGCAAGGTTGGAGGTTGGGAGCTTAGGTGTTGGATATGTTATGATGGAGATCCCTATTTAACATTTAGCCAGGCACCTCAAGTAGGCAGTTGGATATGGCACTACAGAGTTCAGTGGGGAGGCCCAGGCTGGAGATACATATTGGGAAATCATGACGTAATCAGCACACAGATAGTAGTTAAAGCCATGAGATTTGATTAAATGACCCAGACGGAGTGAGCATAAATAAAGAACACCGACTGAGGGGTGGGACACCCCAGTGTGTTGGAGATTGGGCAGATGGGGAAGAACCAGCAAAGGAACAACTGTGAGAGAGGAGGAAGGAACCAAAGGAGAGGACTGGCCTGAAAACCAAGTGAAGGAGGTGTTTCAAAATGGAGAGAGTAATCAGCTCTGTCCCACACCATGGATGTTGATCACCGAAGATAAGGACTGAAAATTGACCTTGGGATCTGCAGTTGGTGCCTTCGACAAGCACTTCAATAGAATGCTATGAGCCTGCAGCCTTATTGGAGTGAGTTAAAGAAGGTTTGGGAAGAGAGAAATTGGAGAAAACAAAACAATTCTTTTTTTTTTTTTCTTTTTAAGATTTTATTTATTTATTTGACAGATGGAGATGACAAGTAGGCAGAGAAGCAGGCAGAGAGAGAGGAGGAAGCAAGCTCCCTGCTGAGCAGAGATCCCGATTCAGGGCTCCATCCCAGGGCCCTGGGATCATGACCTGAGCGGAAGGCAGAGACTTTAACTCACTGAGTCACCCAGGTGCACCAAATAAAACAATTCTCATGAGGAATTTTGCTGCAAAAAAGAAAAAAAGGAACAGAAAATGGGGTTACAAATAAAATGAGGATATAGGGTCAAGGGCAGGTCTTTGGGGTGTTTTAAGATGGAAGATAGTTCAGGATATTTGTGTACTGATAGAAATTGTTCAATAGAGAAGGAGAGATGTGGTACAGAGAGAAAAAGGATAGTTGCTACAGTGTCCTTGGACTGTCAAGAGGAATGAAGGTAGAGAATAGGCTTCAGATGCAGCTATATGAAAAGTGGAAGCAAATAGAACTTATTTTCAAATTGTTCCTGATTTATTAGTGAAATAGGAAACAAGGTGATCACTGAGGAGTGGGGGTGGGAAAGACGGAGGTGGGGGTTTGAGGAAAGATGTGTAAAAGTCCTCAGAGTGTAGGAGAGTGAACAGAATGGGAAAAGGCAGTGGGATTTCTCATTAGCAGTCTAGAAGGAAAAAAAAAAAAAGAGTTAATTATATATTATTTGAATATCTGAGAAAAATATATTTAGAAAAGAAAACCTGAATTATTTCCCTGTGTATCAACTTCATGTTTTTAATAGTAATGTCCAGGGGCTCGTGAGTAGCTCAGTCGGTTGAGTGTCTGACTCTTGATTTTATCTCGATCATGATCTCAGGGAGGTGAGATTGAGCCCCATATCAGGCTTTGCATTCAGGGGAGAGTCTGCTTGAGATTATCTCTCTCCCTCTCCCTCTGGCCTTCCCACCACACTCTCTCTCAATCTAAAATTCAAAAAAAGTTTTTCAGTAGTGATATCTATATAGTTTCCTATTTACAGTGTTTTTATAAAGATGAAAATACATATTTTTGTCCAAATCAGTTATTGATTAAACTATGCATTTTACTGTAACTTATCCTTCCTGTATTGTCTTCTCTCAAACCATAACTTCCTGGCTTATTTCTTTATATCCTGTTCTCTTAGGACTAAACAATTTTTGCTATACTGTATTTGGCTTCTTAGGTGAGTGTTTTTCTAGTGGAATCAGATTAGGGTGAAATGAGAGAATGAGCAGCAAAAGTAAGTAGAAGAAAAGGAATTCATCATTCCTTCTCATGAACTTATAAATATTCCCTTTCTGGCCCTTTCTCTAGCATTTTATCTATTTGTGCAACTGAAATACTAAAGAGCTCAAAAATAGATCATCTTATGTTCTGTATTATCTCCAGGAATGTAAATCTGACAGTCTAGAGTTTCTATTTATAGAAAAAGATGTTTGTAACTCATTAGAATAAATACCTATTTCTATTTATAGAAAAAGATATTTGTAACTCATTAGAATAAATACCTAATCCCAAGATACATAAAAGTATTTCTAAGGAAAATGAAACCCCCAATATTTATTTTCTCTTTTCTCTGGATATCTGAAATTGTACATGTGTCAGTGGAAAAAGGACAGCTCTAATACATCCATGCACTTGTACATGCTGGGTGTGGACTGAATAGGAAAGTGTTTAAATGATGTAAAAAATAAATCATTTTTATTAGGTTGTATTTTAGTGTATATCAGAAATATAAAATCACAGTGCTTTAGAGCTGAAAATAATGTTGGAAGTTGTCTAGTCCAGTGATTTTTTTTTTTTTTCAGAATATTTAACCACAAAATCCTTCTGCTCAAATGTATGATGAATCCCAGTATATAGCATTTTTCTATTGTGGGGCAAAAATATATAATACCTTACTACCCCTGAAGTCTCTAAGGGAGCTTCACAAACCCAGTTTTAAAAGTATTAAATAATCCAAGTTCTCATCTTACAGATGAGAAAAATAAGGCACAAAGCATTTGAGTGACATGACTATTTGTCTGTAAAACCTAGATGTAAGTAACTAACTGCTGGGGAGGTTCATTCCACTATTTTCTCTGCTTTTGTCTGTCTTTGAGCTTTTCATGATAAAAAGTTTTTAAAAACCTACTAGAGAAACTAACAAGAATACAGCAGATCTTTAACATTCTCAGCTTTAAATTCTAGGTTTGATATTTTTTGAGCAGAGGATCTGTAATATGGCTTATATTATTTTTCTGAAAGACAAATTTCATACCATAAGCCTATATTTATGCATAAGACAGCTGACAAGTCAGGCTCATAACTGTCTGCCCTAAACTCTCTTTTGTAGTCTCTGCAACTCATCAAATATCCACCAGCTCTAGTAAAAGAATGAAACTGGCTGAAAAGAAAGCAAACCACTACTGCTAACAAAGACAGAGGATATTTTGGGAGAGAAATTCTGTGCTTCACTGGCACCTGACAACTTAGTGGGGAAGCAGATCTAGGGATGATGTAATCCTCTTGAGTAGCTGGGGCTCTGGAACATTCACATTCTGGGGGGGAAGGAAATTACTATTTGTCAAAATGATTTAATGAGAAAATAATTTTTCTCCCAGTTTAATTCTTGAAACAACTCTGTGATGCATTTTCCATATTTTTTAAGTGAGGACCTTGAGTCTCAGAGGTCAAGGAACTAATTTG